>CM046534.1:3840466-4102755 GCA_024713555.1 Spirodela polyrhiza
TGGTGGCTCTCGTTCATGAGGCTCCCGAGCTTCTTGAGCTTGTCCTCGTCACTGAAGGAAGAGATCGTTTTCAAGCTTAATTAACTTTTTTTAGTAGAAGCCAACAATTGGGTTTTTTTTACTTAAAAAGGTAGACCTTTAAGAACTTGGATGAGGGAGAAAAAAATTGGAGAACTAAAAATAACTCTGCATCATAACTCTGAAGCCAATTTTCTTTTTTAATAAATAAAAAAATCCGGCCGTTGTTTTTTTTTCTTAAACGGGTAGTGCTTGTAAGAACTAGGATAAGGGAGAAAAAACAATGGAGAACTAAAAATAACTCTGCATCATAACTCTGAAGTCAATTTACTTTTTTTAATAAATTAAATACACGGCTGTTGTTTTTTACTTAAAAAGTTAGTCCTCGTAAGAACGTGGATGAGGGAGAAAAAAAAATAGAGGCTAAAAATAGCTCTGCATCACAACTCTGAAGCCAATTTTCCTTTTTTGATAACTAAAAAAATCCGGCGGTTGGTTTTTTTAACCTAAAAAGGTAGTGCTTGTAAGAACTGGGATGAGAGAGAAAAAAATGGAGAACTAAAAATAACCATGTATCATAACTCTGAAGCTAATTTTCTCTTTTTAATAAATACAAAATCTGGCGGTTATTTCTTTACTTAAATAGGTAGTGCTTGTAAGAACACGGATAAGGGAGAAAAAAAATGGAGAACTAAAAATAACTCTGCATCATAACACTGAAGCCAATTTTAGTCTTTTTAATAAATAAAAAATCCGGCGGTTGTCATTTTTTTACTTAAAAAGTTAGTCCCTGTAAGAACTTGGATGAGGGAGAAAAAAAATGGAGCACTAAAAAACGGGCATTATAGCTCTATTTTTTCCTGGCTGTCATGGTATTATCCCATCGTGTTACAAGGAATGATTTCCATAAAATAGATCCATTTAGTGAGGATTCTTTTGAAAACTTTCTCTATGGGGTTCACGAACCAGGGGAATTCATCCCCTCTATGGGGATCATTCAGGTGGAGGAGAGTCAACGGTCATCTGGTAAGGTATAGGAGAACTGGCCCATAAAAGCAATCCATCAAATATAGTGCCGGGTGAGATGTCTAGCGAAATATTAATCCCAATTCCCAGACCAGATAACCAGACAACCATGCGGTCCTTCCACCTCTTCTCCATTAATTTTCTCCATTACGCCGATGCATCATGGGAATTCACCAGCTTTATGTTCTTCGAGATTCTAGTGAAATGTTAGACCCAAGTCCCAAATCAAGTTCGCCAGCTTTTGTGTTCTACTGAATGAGATTTTTATTTTTATAAGTTCACTCCTATTAAAAAAAAGGATTATTTTGAAAATTTTCTCCATTAAATTGACGAGTCAGGGGAAGAATTCCCCTCTATGACGCCAATTATGTATTTCCAGTTATTAGTGGAATATTCATCCCAGCTCCCAACTCCCAGATCAAATGAGCAGACAGCTATCTACACTGGATTGCATCCGCGCCTTAAAAAAAAAGGATTATTTACAGAATTTTCTCTATTAAATCGACGAATCAAGGGAATTCTTCACCTTTATGTATTCAGTGATGTCTTGTCAGTTACTAGTGAATTATTCATCCCAACTCCCAGATCAAATGACCAGACAGCTAGCTACACTGGATTGCATCCACTCCTTTGAAAAAAGGATTATTTTCATAGGATAACAAGACAACCGAAGCCGTGCTCTTTGTTTGTTTAAACTTCTTTTCTGGTAAGATACAATAACAATGAATTCACAAGCATTGCAATCTTCTTCAAGACATGGCTATTGTTCCCATGATATTACACCTAGTTGGGGTAATATCGATGTGATCGGAGATAATACTACAAAATTTTCTCTATTAAATAGACGAATCAGGGGAATTCTTCCCCTATATGAACCCAACGATGTTGTGTCAGCTACTAGTGAAATAGTCATCCCGATTCCCAACTCCCAGATCAAATGACCAGGCAACTAGTTATACTGGATTGCATCTGCTCTTTGATAGATAAGCAGAATAATGGGCAAATAAAGGCAGGAAGCAAGCGGTCGGGGACATCTGAAAAAAATATTAAGGTGGGGGAATCGGAAAAGAAGATGCGCACCTGAGTTCTGAGAGGACGACCTCTCTAAATGCATGGACACGCTTAGCTTCAGAGTACACATGGAAAGCACGCTGTACGGTCAAAAGTCAATAGGAAAGAGTCAGAAACAAGAATCCCAGTTTCCTCCAAAAAAGCCTCGTTCTAGGTGAAAAGAGGAGCAAAGAGTAGAAGCCTATGAATTAAAGACGGTTCCAAGCGCTTAGGCATATAAATCAAGGATATGCAGGTATTAACACGGGCAGATCCAACACAAGATGTTCATATGAGAAATTCCATTAGAGGAAGAACAATTTTTGCTCGGATATTCCAGCTAAAGAGCCAAAACTTTATTCTCGCAGTCGTTTCTGGCTTCCCGCAACTGAAGAAATCAGAAGATAAAATGATTCAACCGAAAATGGTGATCAAATGAAAGTTATAGCTGAAACAAAACTCGCAAGTCTTTACCGACGATTGTACTAGGAGACGTAAAAGTATGCAACGGACCAGGTTACAGGTTATGGATGGGAGGCGAAAAAGTAAAAACTTAATGATAAAAACTGGATAAAAGATTACAAGTGTCCAAAACCACATTTTCCCTGAGAGAAAAATAATTAATTACACTTTCTGGACAATCCTACCTATCCATACTCTACTTCTAGCAAGAAATTGATCCAAAAACGATATGGTCTGAGAACTACTTTCCAGATTTCAGAGAAACTTTCTGGTTCTGATAAAATTTTTCTTCAATTTTTCTAAGGATCAGTTTTCCTTTTCTGTTTTTCATTCATATTTCTTAATATGTTTTACAATCTTGTAGTAAGCCATTCCTTCGTTGATCTTGAGCATAGGTAAACTCTAGAGGAAGCAGGAATGCATCCTTCTGTCAAAAAAAAAGATCTATAAACGGAGGTGACCATTGTAGTTGATTGCGAAAATGGATGCCAGACATTTATAAACGGAGTTTTTTTTTCATCTGGGAGTCCAGATAATTTTGGTTTTACAAAACAAAATGAATGAGAAACATAATAGCAATCTGAGTAGATCTAAGCACACTAATTGAATATTGTTACCTGAAATAACTTGAAGTGTTTAGCAGCTCTTAACACATCTAGAGAGGTTGGTGAATTTACAAAGATTGATGGTAAATCCTCCTCTGTAATTTTCTCAATCTCTTCTGCTGTGTAAGGAGTCTCATTTAAAAATTCCTGGAAATAATTATAACAGAAATTAATTAGAAAGCTTTCTTAAATGTGCACATTTAAATTTTTTTGTATTCACATCGCAAATAAAATGGGAGTGGCATCTTAAAATAGTTCACAATGTCGGGAAGGACCCTTCAGATCTGATTTCAACTAGAAAACAACATAAAATACGGTCCAATGTTTAAAAATAGTTAACTTATGAGAACCGAACTCCAGACTATTCATGACGTACAACATGTTTAACCAGTTCAGATAACTTTTTATGGTGTCACCATTTTGTGATCTTCGCTCAAAACGTGCCCCTTCTCCAAGCCTCCACAACCGCGTGGGATTGGATAGGGAAGGTGGATCACCCAGACCTCCAAAGAGATCCAAATTAGAATGAAGATCGAGGTGGAGTTGGCCATATTTTCAGGCACAAGACTTCTTAAGTCCTGCAAAGGCAGGACAGAACATGTTGGTTTGACTGAAATTCTCTCCAACCTGATTTCGATTGGCTGATTCATCCCCAAAATTGGCTTCATTTTGTAAAATCTACACAAGTAGATATATTGTCAGGGGGCATACAATCCCCCCAAAATCACTCATCCGTTGTTTTTTCCGGGGCACTGCCTGTGACTTCGCATGAGAGAAGGGGGATGAACTGAAAACTGAAGTGTTCAGAGTACAGCATTGTCTGAGTGGGGTGAGTCGGCAGTGCCTACCAAGCAAAACTTTCATTGGAAAGGCAGGACTGGAGTGCTGATTATGTTCGACTTCTTTCTAATAAATTCTCGCTTTTAATCGAACCAGTCTATATTTCGTACTTCAAAAAGTTTTTTCCATCTCAATCAATGGATACATTTGTTTCTATATCACATCCTTCACGAAAGAACCCCCAAGCCACTCAGTTTTCTTGATTATGTTTACAGGCATCTTGATGAGAGACATAATATGGCACCAATTTGGTAAAATAGCAAGGATCATGCGTGAATGAATTATTACGTATCACTCATGTATCCAACCAGTAGTACACGTTACATCTACAGAAGACACCAAATGCACCAAATGTATGCAACCATATCTAATAAAAAAATGCACCACTCCCTTACACATGAATTTAGTTTTATTAGGCCACGATGATCCAGATGTGTAGGTACCCAAAATCTAAGATATAGAATAAAATTCATTGAAATGAAGGAACAGAATAGTGAACTTGAGAGCAATTTACCATCTAAGAGCATCAAAAAGTAATCACAGAACATTTTCATATGTACCGACCAACCATTAGACAACAAAACTATTTGTTAGTGGGAAACAGAAAGGAGAAATACCTTGACAGCAAAAAGAGGATCGGAATTTCCATGGTCCCCGGCATATGAAACACACAACCCTTCAACATCAGAGAGAGTTTTCACTTTAGAGACTGCTTCTTTCGTTTTCATACCTAGCTTTATTCCGAGTACAATCTGCAGTGGGTGTTGGATACTCAAGATATTAAAGACGATACAACGAGATAATTTTACATTCAAATAAAGGAAGAAATATCAAACCCAATTCGAGGCCATTTCACTGATAGTTTTTAAAAATTTACTGTGAATTGGGATATAGCAGAAGAAACCACAGTGGTTGTTGGTTAGAGCATGGGAGGAATTTTCAAGCTGTTGGAAAAAAATGGTGATAATAGACTGCAACATGAAAGTACTTTAAATCAATCCAACACGAGCATATTACAGCAATTTTCATTATCATCCCATAGTAACCTAGAATCATTGTCACACCAATGTGGATCAGCCTTGAAAGCAAACAATATTGAGCCAAGAAATAAAATAAGAATAATCCACATCATTTCATTTTTAGAAATTATTTATCCACTTAAGGTAAAAACTTACCGCTGCCAAACGACATTCTACAACACGATTGTTGTAGTTTGTAGCAGCTGTCACAGCTTTCTGAGATTCTGCAAGTGAATGAGCAATCACAAATGTTCCACCAGCAGGTAGCTGCACATCACTTGCGTGAATTGGATTGAAATCAATCAGCTCAGCAAAACCAGATTTGGCCATGATTGAGATTGCCTGCGTAATCAAATTTTATTTTGAATACATGGAATAGAAGAAAAATCAGACGTAAGGATGAAATTAATAGACAACTCTTAAGACATAAAAAAAGGAACTACCAACGCTGCATTTCAAAAGAAATATTCATCAAAAATAAAAAGTACCAGGAGCAGCAAAGAAGCTCTAACGCATTACCTATTACCTTCGAGTAATAAAAGTAAAAAGCATCATGAATGACAGATAATCAATAAAACAGCAGGAAAATCAACACATAGCCAAGGAAATCAAGATAAATCAAGATAACATCATAAAATAAACTTAAAATCAATCCAATGGAGTCTCACTGATGTTTTTTAAAACAAAGGCAAAACAAGATTGAACTGTTCTTTTAGAGAGGGCAATTTAGATAAATCCAATAGCATGCTACCCATTTAGTAACAAGGTTATAAGATTCCCAGCACACACAGCAAGTAACATGTATTCTTCGTGGTTCAAAAAGATTGAGCATATTCTGTCGTAATTGATAACCACTTTAACCTGTGTGCATGTCTTTGTGAGTTTTTTTCACATTTGACGCAATTTAATTTACTATAAAAGAACACACGAATGGAAATATGAAATGGCCAAAGGTTACCTGGTCCATCCCACCAGATTGGGTTCCAATGTGACGTTCACACTCACATGTAAGTTGAGCAACTTCTTTCTGTAAAAGACCAATTAGGAGGAGCATTTTCAGCATCAAAAATATTTTCCAAACACTAAAATATTTTTTAAAATATAAATTTTAAATCTTAAAATGATTATTAGATATGGTCATTCTCGATCATGTCATCAAAAAGGTGGCCAAATTCTGTACGTCCCTGATTGATGATCATAACTGGCGCACAGGGTGTCACACAAATATGGCCTCGCCCCTTTTGGAGTCACCCAACTAATGTTCAGAAAGTCCTCCAAAACTACAGGAATATTGCATGTACATCCCTCTTTTTTGTTTTCGTTTCGAATGAATGCAAGGTATTGACTTTAATAAAGTCTAGCAACCAACAGTAAACGAGTCTGGAAGAATCGCCGGCTCAATTATTGACTAGCTCCTTATGAATCTCAATTGATTTCAACTAAGAAGTCCACTGCTTTATTTTTTTGTTCGACAGTAAATCAAAACTATCGGTTTAAAACCTTTCAATTCGATAATAACAAATTTGAAAAAGGCATCAATCAAACATTAGGTGATATGTTGCTGAAGTTTATATAGTTCTCCATCTTTCTATTAAATGACTGTGTATTGATACTGAGCGGAGTAGTTAAGCATAAATTTTAATTTATTCAGTTCCATATGGTACCATTCAAATCCCCCTGCATATGTAACCCAACTTTCACTATCCCTGTCACATGGACAACATGGACAAAATATAGAGGCATAATATTATATAAAAGAACTAAGCAGCCTAGGTAAAAAAGGAAAAACGATGAGAAAATGGGCCCAAGATACAGATATATCCAAATACTTACAACCCAACCCCAACAGTGTATTAGTCCAATGATTTTGATTATAAATTATTTTACGAATAACACTATCCTGATTTCGTGTAAATCTTCTAGCAATTGTTCTGCTATTGTTTTTGTCTCATAAAGGTCAATCAAAACACTGTGTTGAGGTGGCTCACTTTTAGCCAGTTGGAAGAGCAGAAAAACAACCCAAACCACCAGAGTTCGGTGTCCAAGAACTAACTCCTGTATTTCGTGTAAAGTCCAATATTTTATCCGAAAAAATTACATCTTCATCACTTACTAAAACAGAAATCCATATCAATATGAAGGCCGGTGATTCTAGGAATGGTACATAAAGATGCAGCACGTTATGCCACATCCGATGCCACGTCACTAGGTCACCACATAACAGATCAGAACTCCATCAGTATGGGACTCTCCCACTATTTCCATGAATACACTATATGTATATGAACTTTTACAAGACTTTCCGACCTCCATTAAAAATAACCCAAGCGATAGAAAACTTCAAATAATTGGGCTCCACTTTTCCAGAACCCATTAGCAATAGGCATTTAAGAAAAAAAAAATATAAATATAAATATATATATATATATATATATATATTCTTTCGTTTCTTTGCAAACATAGTTGAAAGAGGTTCCACCTAGTTGTCAGGTAGCGTTTTTGTTGACAACTGTGGCGTTCAGATCGTAGTTACTGCTCCTCATTAGAAAATATTCTTCGTAAATTATTCATGTACTTCAGGAAACAAAGTGTCTTTGGAAATCTTATACAACAAGAACATAATGAAATAACCATAAAAATTTTCGAAAATTGTTTCCAGACAATGAGTCAGCATTTTCACTTTAAATGTTAGTAAGTGTCCCGTATTTTAATCTCACATGTAGGATCACCTAACTTTGAATCCATTCTGAACAAACGTTATTAATAAGTAAATCATTTGTTAACCTTAACATTCGTATCTTTTAATCTCTAGGAAGTCAGTTTTTCTAATAAAAAAGAGGAATTAATTTAGTTCATGTATTTAATCAAAATAAAAATTATTCTTTCGCTGAATTCTTTCGAGGTCAGTAGATCATTTTCCTCATTCAATAAAATCCTCCCTTCTTCCATTCCATTCAGAAGTTCACATGGATGAGAGGCATACCTTTGGTATCTTTGCATTCACGTCAAACACAGCCATGATAGCAATCGTAGCTGAACAAACAAGCGCAGCTGAACTTGACAGTCCAGATCCTGAACAAATAAGATCAGTGGTTACTACATCGATCTAGTTTATAGGAAAAATAATAAAATCCTTAAGATATCTTCATAAAAGTATCAGCATTATGTATCCAAAAGCAAACCTGTGGGAACAGTCCCATCAACAAGTACGTCAAGACCAACTGGCTCACCAACATCAATTCCCTTCAGCTTTACATATTCATAGAATCCTTTATACCTGCCACAGTTTTTATCCGCACATAAAAATAGCGGAGGAAATGAAGAGCGACAATTTTTTTTATGTCATTCAGTAAAAACATGGGGATAAAATTTGCTGAGGACTGCAGGATAAAACTAATGATAATTCATTTATGCAAATGGGCAAGTACTGGTGTTTTGGAATTCTTATTGTAGATGGACGGGAAGTTATCTGAGTTAAGTACTTGTGTCAGCTCCAAAAACATGTGTAACATAGGTGACAAATCAATAATTCACATTCGCAAATAAGGAGCGGCTGTCTTTAGTCTTAACTCCTCTGAAAGTTTGGATCTTATCGAAATTTTACGTAGATGCCTACCTACTTTTGATTAGTTAGGTCGCCATATGGATATCATCCGTGCTTTCTATTGTCCATTTAGGGGGGACAGGGACATAAAACATTTCTTAGGGGACCATTTTTTCACAAACTATCTGAAAAAGGCTCTACAATACAACTGATACTATTTTTCTTGTCTTAGTAGCTATGTAGAAGCAATAGAGAGGTTGAAATGACATTTGGCAGTCAAAGGGGCCCAGAATATGTGATGACACATTCTTGACGCCATAATTTGCTCCAATTGGAATGAGGCAGAACAAATGCTAATTCATGTGCGACAGCTGGACAGTAGATTGGATTTTTCTCTTCTTTTATTCAGGGGTGAAAGAGTGAGTGAGATTTTTCTTTTCGTTTCAGTTAAAGCGATAAATTAAAATGAAAATCCTATGAAATGAAGAAGGGGCTGGCTTTTAACCTGAAATTCTAAGGATTCAAGATTAACCTACACCACATTTTTGAAGATTATTTTTCTTGCATATGGATCTTTCATACTATAATCACATGCAAAGTTATGCATCTCTTCATTTATTTTGAAACTAGACAAATATGTAGCACCATCCACTTTCAGATCAAAAAATCGCAGGAAACTCTTGATTCAAATGATGTGTATACAAAATTTTCGAAAATTTTTAGTATATCTACAAGAATGACATTAAGAAAGATTCTCCCTGAAGATTTCACAGAAAATCTCCGCAACAAGGGGATTTCAGACACAAGATTGACACGCCACCTCTGTGCCCTTTATCTCAACCTCAACATCCAGAAGTTCAAATATGTGCAGTTCTTTGGGTGTGAATATATTGCATGCTCAGGGTTTTCATTCCATACCAATATTTGAACACACCAACAGGTAGAAGCTGAGTTGAAAGTAAAAATCTAAAAATTATTTGAAAATTTCTGACGCTTGGATGTTATTTGGATGTATACCAGTGTTAAGGGACTGCACAGAAATTTTCCAAAATAAAGTTCTGTACGTGTTAGTCTTGAAAAAATATGACTACACAACCAAGTACAATTCTGTGAACAAGCATTAAACATGTCATTTGGCTTGTGGTCCGTTCACCTTTTATCTTCAAGTTTCAAAATTGGGTGGGGCAGAATACTTATAAAACTTCCTATCTGTCCAATACATCTTATTTTAAAAATGATAATTTTTAGATACGCAAAAAATTAATATGACTTTATAAAGGAAAAGTCGGAAAGCGCCAGACCATAAACAAGAAATTCATTCATAGTACTTCGAATTTTTTCATATTTCACACAAAATTGTGAAAATCTCATGACTGATTTATTTCGCTTATACAAATAAATGAGAGAAAAGTGTTTTTTCCATGTCAAGAAAAAATGCGAACATCTAGGGGTTAAAAAATTCAAAAGCTAATATTCTATTAAAAAATAGTCGAACATACTCCAAATTCTTTGGACATTCATCTTATTTTGATAAAATTCATTCAATTTTGTACAAGGGAATTTTGATACATACAGTATGGATGTCACTGCAGAGCTTGTTTGGAACTTATAAAATTAATATAAAGTAAGATGGAAACCCTACCCACAAATAAAGTAATGTCCCCATCGGTGTTTCTTCAAATCAATCTCCTGCACATACATATAGTATTCATCAATGCTACAGATATAAAATGGTATCGAGAAAAAAGACAAGACTCCATTAAACGATTGACCAAAGCAAAACAGGAAAAGAAGCAATTTAGAGAAATTTAAAAACTGGCTCGTTCCAAATCCCCATGCGCGATAATTTTGTAGATTTTACTTTGAAATACATGAGATACATGTGAGGCCCACGATCTCCAATGTCTTTGATTATTCATTGATATCCTCTCAAAATAGTGTGCAATTTAGCTTTGACCCACGATCGAAAACTAACGGAAAATGTCAGAGAAGATTTTAGACATCGATTGCGTGTCCTATCGGTAACAGGACACAGAGACGTTATGAGGAAACATACTACCCATTATGAGACAAACTTCAGATGAGGGATGTGTAGCGATGCTGAAGCCACCACAAGAGAGACAGAAAATTAACTTTAAAAAATTTAATCGAGATGAATCTAAATAGCGAAAAATTGGAAGCAAGTATCATGGACGTGCCTGGCTAGGATCAGCGGCGTACGTGCACATCGCATACTTGTCATTCACATTGGCAATCCTAAGAACCTTCTCACCGTCAGTACGCTTACGGATCGCCATTATTGTGTCCTGCCGTATGGCCATAGGTAGCACCGAGTACCCCTCGTAGTCAATGTGCTCTCCGATCAGATTAACTCTGCCTGCACCGACCGATCAAGCAAGACAACCAGCGATCAGAAGAACCCCACATTCCGAAATCCCTCCTGGCAAGGCCATCAATCCTAACACCACCGTGAACCACCTGGCGCGCGGGCAAAGACGTCCGGATGCCCCCCGAAAATCTCCGAAAACTTGGATTTCAGCCTCTGGAAGCGGAGCTGCACCTCTTCCAGAGCAGAGTCATCACCATACACGGGCTCCAAAGAAGCGAACACCGGAACTGGCAGCTCCTCATGCGCCATGGATCACCACCTTCGCGGAAGATCAAGCAAGAGAAGATGGTGCTGATGCTGCTGCTGACGATGACGATGATGATGATGAAGAAGGAGAAGATCAAGAAGAAGAGGTAGGTAAGGGACAGGATCTCCTTCGCCGGCGATAGGAGAGGGTGGCGAAGAAAGCTGAGAGGCAGGGGAAGCAGATCAGAGAAGATGGTTGTGGCCAGGTGTCCTGGTTCAGCGTTTAAACTGGCCATCCACTTCTCTCCTTCTCTTGGTGACTACGAGGTGAGCGAATGGCAGGTGAGCATATCCCCAAATGCTTACGTGTCGATGACGTGTCGGATTGCGGGTTTTTTAAGCGTCGGGACACGTTTCACGAGATCTGTACCTTTCAATCCCTCGTCGACTTTCTCTTTGTCCGATCTTCCAGTTCCTTCTGTTGGGGCCCGGAGTGCTTGGCGACGATTTCGCGTGGAGAAGCGATTTTGCGACTATTGATGACGAGATTTTTCTCCTCAATTTTATTCGCGAATTAAAATTCCGGTAATTTAAAATTTTAACTTATATTCTCCAAGTTATATTTTTTATTCTTTAAAATATTCATTTTTATTTAGAAATACATATTTCCTATTGTGGAAATAAGATTTTATAATGTCTCCAACTCTTCGTCTAAGAAAGTTCAATTATGATGATATTTACTTCAAAAAATAATTTTATGAGACCTCTTGAATAATCAAAGAGGCTGTCGAAGCAGAATCAAATGCTTTAACATGTTGTTGAACCCCAAATATCTAACCCATCAAGAGTTTTTGTATAGATCATAATCCTAAACCAATTATTATATGTAAATTTCTTTCAATTAGAAAGACTCCTCTTTTCTCTCACTCTTGCATCTTTTACTCTTGGTAAGGTAGCCTAGTTAGAGTTCATCCATTTCCAACACTTGTGCTCCTGTTTACAGCTAGAGTGTTGATCCATTGTATATAAATTGTGTTGACTTTAGAGTTGTTGCCCCACTTAAAATTCTGGTTGAAATTTTTTTTTATATAAAGTTTTAATTCACAGTTTTCATTTAAAAATGTAAAAAATAGTATTGAATGTTAATACTATACAATTATCCTTTTAAGAAATTATCAAAAAGTTAGTATTGAATGCTTCTAGCCTTGACTTTAACTTTCTCAAAGAGTAATGAATTCTCATATATAATACTATTTTTTTATTTTTATAGGTGTTCAAGGTGGCATGTAGCAAATACACCTAAGTTTATTATATGATGTAAATTGTGTTTTCTTTTTTTTGTTGTTACTACAGGATATGTTATTTTTGTCAAGATAGCCTTTTTAAAGTTCTTCAAGTTTCAACACTTTTACTCTTCTTTTTTCCGTTTACTTTTTACACGACTACATGGGTGAGCATGTATAGATGATAGACATGGTTGGCACCCCTTATTGCTCAGCCCAAGAGTGTTGGATCATTATATGTAAATCATGTTGATTTTTTGCCCACATTTAAACTCATTGAAAATATTTTTTGTACTAGGTTGAAATTCTCATTTTTCATTTTTTAAATTTTAATAATATAAAATAACAATAGAACTTTCTAATCACCCTTTGAAATATATACAAAAATTCAGTTTTGACTTTAACTTGCTTAACGAGAAATAAATCCTCAAATATAACATGAATATTTGTTTCTTTTATATGTTCTCTAGGTACACTTGAGTGAGCATATGGGTAATACAAGAACATACAAGAATTTGCTGAACTTAGAGGAGAGGTCCTTGGAAGAGTGAAGTGGGCTAAGGTGCTGGACCACTATAATTTTTACAATGTTCTCCCTCACATTGAGTAATCTATCGACTCACCTTTTATAAGCAGACCAAAGTTAGACATCGTGCATAAATAGGTAAGTATTTTGAACTTGATAAGAATGAAAAATGATATATTTTTTGTGAAGTGATAAAAAATTACATCCATCAATAAACCTATAAAGAAATTATAGATATCAATGAATACTGATTAAAAATAGCGTAAAATGTATCAAGTAATAAGTTACCATCATTTATCATATATATGATATATATAAGTCTTTTATATCTATGTTATATATTTTAAAAAACATAAATCGTTTACATCGATACTATAAAAAATTATAATAAATTTTGAATGCATAAATACGTAAATATTTCTAAATAATGGAAATTAGCTGATTCTTGCATTTTGAAATTGATAAGAATGAAAATTTATAAATATTTTAATATACTAATAATTTACATAAATCAATAAATATTTAATTTATTTTTATAACTAAAAACTGAAACACTAAAACATTATAGATACCAATGAACACTAATTGAAAAATTATAAAAAATTTAATTTTTGTCTATGATATTTATACTTTTTTATATATGTGATATATATATATATGTATGTATTTATAATATAAATCGCATAGAGCGACATTTACGGGTGAGATTACTCCTCAAATATTTTTGAGGGTTTTTCTGCAAATTGTTTACGGGCGGGGTAGGGGGAGGTGAAGTGAGCAAGCTGTACAGAAAAGAGCACAAATAAAAATAAATATACTACGAGGGGAATTATCAGATGGAAGAGAGGGCTCGAGTTACCCCCCCCTCCTCTAGTCCCGCCCTTTCCTTCTTCCTTCCCTCGTTCTCTCTCTCTCTCTCTAGCTCGCTCTCTTGAGGGTGGGCAGGAACCGAGCTAGAAGGACCTGCCTGCCTGCTCAACGAGCGAAGGGAGGAAGGATGAGCATCGTGCCCAAGGAGTCCATCGAGGTCATCGCCCAGAGCATCGGGATCAACAATCTTTCTTCCGATGCCGCCCTGGCCCTCGCCCCGGACGTGGAGTACCGTGTCCGCGAGATCATGCAGGTAGATCATCTCCTTGAAATCCTTCTCGGTATCTCGCCCGAAGATTGATTCGGGCGTCGCCGCGTCGCTCGGCTGGGGCTCCGAGGATCGTTACCCTACCTGTTGTTTCATTCATGCATTTTCATTCACTCTAGCCCTGTTTTTGAGGTTTCTAGAGTGAACGCTTTCCTTACCAAAAGAAAGAAAAGAAAGTAAGAATTGGAGCCAACTAAACTGAGCCCGTAATGAACCACACAATAATCATGATAGAATGTGTGAAGCTGACGGGTGGTTAAACTGGCAATGCGTTTTGCTCCTTTGCCGTTCGGGGTTGCTGAATCTCCCAGAAGCGGTGTTACCCAGAAAAATGTGAGAAAGACCTAGTGGACGCTTATCGGAGGGCCTGGAACATTTAACAGCATGGCATGGTGTTGGTGGTGGGAAACCGAGACCAAGAAGAAAATATGTTTGAATTATTGGATTCTCAAATGGGAAATGAAATTTTGTGGCTTGCCCAATAGACCACTCTTTCGACGGGAGTAATTGCGTTTGACAGTAAGAAAGCTCTTTTAGGATAAAGGCTGCTCATTTGTGCATCACGCTGTTGATAGGTGCTAGTCAACTTCGTCGTCTCTCTGATAGATCTCCGATAAGCATCATCATTTTTTTCCCCAACTAATTCTCCTGGTATTCACTAGGTATATCGACTGGCGAAATTGCATGAATGTCTCCAAAATGAGAGATCTTGAATCTATCCCTTCACTTAAAAGAGGGAATCGGTTTCCCTCAATTCAAAGTTGTCTTTCGTTTGAAGAGGGTTTCGAGTGCCTCTTGTCCGTCCCTACTTTCTTTGTTCTCCAAAAGATTTAAACCTCTCACTTGCGGACTACAATTAATTTCCGTGTTTAGGAGGCTATAAAGTGTATGCGCCATTCAAAGAGAACAACCTTGACAACAGATGATGTGGACAGTGCTCTAAGTTTAAGGAATGTGGAGGTATGTTTTGTTGTTATTGGTTTTTTCCATATCCATTTATTTATTTGTGTCTAGTGCCTGAAGTTGTCTTCTGATGTTTGCCTTTGAGTATATTTGGTGTTGCATATGGGATGGGGGCTGGGGGAGGGGATTGAATTCGGTTCTTTAGAGACAGGTATCAAATTTAGCTAATAATGAAAAAAACATAAAACACACAAGGTGTTAAGTGGTTTTGCCTTGCACACATGGACTTTTCTAAATCTTTGTCGAGAACCGCAGTATGCAAGATTTTTGTCCTATTTAGAGCTACTATCAAGATTCTTAAGTTGATCATGGTGACAATTTACAAGGTGATAAAAGTGGCGTAAGATAATGCTTAGGGTGAGAGACTGTTTTGTATGATTTTATATATTATTGACGCATAACTTAATTGTGAGACTCCTAAATTGACGTTAGTGTTTAAACTAAATGTATTATAATATAACGCTGAATAGAAAATATAAATTTAATTTTAATAAATAAAGGTCATTATTGGATCAGTAATCTATCTATTTTTTTTAATATGAATTACATTTGACTTATAATACTGTACATCATTTACATATATAATTATATACTTGCATGCAAGTTAATGCAGGAAGTGCTCAAACAAACATGACACGCATTTCACAAAGTGACAGTGATTAGGTGAGCATGTGTTTGGTTGGCTTGAACTGGGGGAAACTCGTGTTCTGTTATCATATGCATTATCTTCATTTACTTTGAATACAATGGTTGTACATTCCACACCTTCAAGGAGAAAAGACATTTGTAGTTTTCTATGAGGATTTTGTTATTGGAGAAATACTGTGATGCGAACAATGCTTTTCATACCTTTAAAAAGAATACTGTGTTATGCATCTTGTTTCAGTTAACAGAAATGTTTTCATCCTAAACGAGAAGGATGCTTTTTCATCTGAATGTTATATAAATTTAGTCGGCTTCATATTTTTCCCCCCTCCGCGCTCATGGTAGCTTGGTTTCACAGCCAATCTACGGATTTGCCTCTGGTGACCCTTTGAGGTTTAAAAGAGCCGTTGGGCGTAAGGATCTCTTCTATATTGATGACAAAGAGGTGGACTTAAAAGATGTAAGTGTAAATGTTTAATATTTTGTGCTATTTTTTTATTCTATTATATTTGTTCTCTTTTGACCTTTCCATTGCTTCTCAGGTAATTGAAACGCCTCTACCAAAAGCCCCACTTGACACTGCAGTTGTAGTTCACTGGCTAGCTATTGAGGGCGTACAGCCAGCAATTCCTGAAAATGTGGCTATGGAAGGTAAAATTATGAAGTTAGAGATAATGTAGTTGCTCACATTCCTTGGCATTTGTCTACTAATCTTTCCAAACTTCTTTTCGAAAGGAAATAGGATATGTGTGCTTCATAAAAATATTTGATCGTTTTTTACCATACATTTTATCTTAGTTTAATATTGCTAATATGATGGAAGATATTTCTTTTCTTCATTAGGAAAGATTTGTATCTCCTTTTAGTTTCATATTAGTAATATTATGCGTTGCATTTTATTTTATTTGAAAATAATGTTGTGGTCGTAATGAGGGTTAGGCTAGATCCTGCCATCGTTTTTAAAGCTGGCATGGATGGTCCGCAATCTGTCTTTCCTTGAGAGGAATATATCTTCTTAAATTTTATCAATGCACTATTCTGACATTTAGTTTATTTACAATACTCTCTACCCAGGTACTTCCCAAAGAGTATGGTTTTATCAAGCAGTAGGATTTTATTGATTACTATTTTTATGTGGATTCTATGAAAATTCTGATGGCATTTCTTTGTTTTAATGTTTTATGATCAGTGGTGCACTTTTCTGTTAGTGACATTTCACTGGAAAATTTTCTTCCTTGATTCCTTGTAGAGTTCTTGTTTTGATGTGTCTGACCTCAATCATTTGAGAGCATTTTCTGTAATTTTAAGAAAAATGACCCTCTACGTTTTACTGCAATTTCTCCTGAAAAAACACCCTCTGAAATCATGTATTGTATCCTGTATTCAATTGAGTCTGAAAGATGGCTACTCAAATTCCTCCAAGGAAGTATGGGATAAATAAAATTGACGAAAAAGGTTTCCCTGGGTTCCTCTTTCTTCTAGTATCTTTATTGGCATCCTTTGCTCCAGATTTCAATCATGCCATGAGAACTCACATTCTAAAAATTCTCACTTTATTTGATCCTATCTCCATATTTCTAATCCCATCCTACCCAAATTACACATTTCAAAAGTCATTGCTTGCTTGGGGAATTTTCTCATGTCATGACATGGGAAACTCAATTTCACGGCCAAATCAACTGAGGGTAAATGTAAAACGCTGTTGGTCAGTCCGATGATACTAAGGAAGCTTGTAGAATGAGTTAATGAGGAGGTGGAGGAATTTACAATTTGTCATGGGGTGAAAAGCATGAGGGGGAGGAATTTACGACTGGCTTTCATGCCTTCTTTTCTCAGCAATTGCTTTCTGCTTACTGCTTACAATTGAGTCCTTAGAATTCATACCCCTCAAGGCTTCTGCGTAAACGACTCCACAATTGTTTGTTATGAGTCTTATCCTTGGCATTCCTGTACAATATCTTGTTTTTGTTCTTTTTGATTTTGTTATTGATTCACACTGTCTTTTTTGTATTCAGCCATTGTGGCTCCTGCGGATAACAAGAAGCTTGAACATAGAAAAGAAGATGTGCTTCCAGTTGATATTAAGCTACCAGTCAAGCACATATTATCTAGAGAGCTGCAGGTGCGTTGAATGAAAAACCAATCTCTTGTTAACCTATCCTTTCTGTCATCTTGCTCTCTATCAATCATGACTCCAGTCAACTGAGGCAGTCTTAATCACTATGTAAATTAAGCCTCAGCATTGAATATTGTCATACTAAGTGAACTCTGATATAATTGCTCGATCAGGATATTTGTTTGCTTGGTTAAAGTAGAATCTTCCTTGAAGAATGTAAGTTATATTTGGTTGTTTCCTACAAGAGAAATTTACGGATAAATATATGACGCTCAAAGTAAATGTCCTTCTTCAGTTGGTATTCGTCAATTTGCATGCCATGTGGAAACAGTATCATATATTGACTGCAGTTTCCAATGATTACTATTTGTGCATTGCCGACTTTGTGGGGTTTACCGATCCTTTCAGATGACATTGAAGAAAAGAGTCAGCATCTAAGCAAATGACCTGAGTGTCCCCAAACGATTTGTTTGGGGAGGGAACAAGGTGGGTCCGGCTTACCAAATAGAAGAAAGATTGCTTACTGGATGAGTTTACATGAAGATAATCACAAGGGGATAATTTGTGTTGAATGCTGGGGCACCGATCTGGTCATTGGATTTCAGGGTCAGTTAATTTTTTTCGTCCCTTAACTTTAGTGGAAAGTAAACGAAAAAGGGGTTAAAAATGAGCGTATGAAGCTATTATATAGTAAGTAAAATTTAGTGCCTAATAAATCAGAGTGCTTGATAGCAAATCCCTGTAATAAATGAAATGGATGGTGTCACATGATAAAAAATGTGAAAACCAGACGCACAAAGTTAAAAGAATTTTAGAAGTTCATTACAAGTTTCATGTCAATGGGTCCAGTATGATAAAGCAGATACACAAGATTTATATCTATCTTCGAAATTTCTTTGTTTATTGCAATTATTCTATTTCAACTAATGTCCACTTTTTAACTCTTTTTTATTTACTGGTGCAGTTATACTTCGATAAGATTACAGAACTGACTGTCAACAGATCTGATTCTGTCCTTTTCAAAGAAGCTTTATCAAGTTTGGCTACTGATTCAGGGCTTCATCCATTAGTCCCTTATTTTTCATATTTTATTGCTGAAGAGGTCAATTATTCTTTAATTAAATGTCTCTTGTATCAATTATGACTTACCAAACAAGTAGTTAAATGGAAATCTGTTGAATGCAGGTTACTCGAAACCTGAATGATCTCTCTCTTCTAGTTGCTCTTATGCGTGTTGTACAGAGCCTTCTTCGGAATCCTCACATACACATCGAGCCATATGTAAGTTTCAAAAAATTGTGGCACATTTTTTTTGTTCAATGGAAAAAATCAATGAGCATTAACAGGGCAAGTAAACAGGCAGAAAAATATGTAAAAAGTCATTATAAAAACATCCGATTCACATAGTTGGCTTTTTGTGTTCGAGTGAAAGTTTCATCTCAATGTAGAATTTGATAGATGTTTCAACCATGCCAATTTTTCTTGATGTAGTTTGTGCTTGCCCTAGTGAAAGAAAACTCGATTGCCAGTAATCATATTCATGCCTTTTTTTTGTCTTCAGGGATCCTGTATAAATCTATTCCGTCTCCAGTTCTCATGAGAAAAATGCATTCTATCAATAAAAATAAATGAGAAACGCTTTGAGCTTTAACACTTTACTGTCGACTTCCTCAAAGCAAGATATCAAAGGGTCTCTTGATAGTTTTTTTTAGTTAAATTCGCAGATCAGAGCTCATGATAATCAGAATCAGGCTTGATCCATCGAAGAATGGCTTGTATGTACTCTTTTCTCCTCTGATGAAAAGCGGACGTGGAAAGTTTCCTACTCTTGCCTCTGCTGCATTTTCCATTAGTGGAAGTCTGATGATGTCGCTTTGTCACTATTGGTGGGTACTGTGGGATCATATGTGGGGAAAGGAGTAAAGATTACCATCTGCCTCAGACAAAGGGGTGCATGACCTTTATAGTCTGCCAATTTTAATCTGCAGTGGTTTCTTCGGATCATAACCAGCCCTTGCCAGTATTGTTTTGAGGAAACCAAATCTCCACACTCTCACATGGACACAGAGATATAGATATTATTCTATTTCGCATTGGTATGTGAAAAGTCGGATCTTGCTGATCCGGTTGCATTTCATACTGACTCTGGTGCTAGTAACAGAAGTTTTGGATGATATTATTGTAAGAAATAAAACCAAATTACCAGAAGCTTGGGAGATAACTGACTGATATGATTCTGTGGACCATCCTAGGAGATAAGTCTGTGTTGAGTTTTGTGGTTCGAAAGACAGGTGTGCATATTACACAAATTCCTATTTGAAGTATTTAAAGTAAGTAAAATTCCTGTCTTTGGGCTGAGTTTATCCATCGTGGTCAATACCTGTAACTTCAACGGGCTTTGGGCTAACCTTCTTCCCGGCCCAATGTCAAGTTTTACACATTATCACGAGTCTATTACGCCCGTTGTATTGTTCCTGGCTCTCCCTATATCTAACGGCCTCTGTAACTTCGTAACTTAGATGAGCTTTTGGGTCAACTCTTTATCGTCAAACCTAAATCTTTGCACGTTATCACAAGTTTATAGAACGATTTCTCTTGCTCTGTTTCCTCGCATTTAATTCCGTGCTTATCAGTGTAGACCCATTAACTGGACAGAGTCGAGCTGTTCACAGTTACTGAGTATGATATCCTTGTGAGGAAAAATCAATAATATGCATGTTTTAGATTTTACATTTACTAAACATTCTTAATATTTAAGAAATCTAATGTTGAAAGCTGGTCACTGATAGTTCTCACGAATCACTGATTCCAACTCCTGTTTGATCCTCTCGAAACCTGTCAGATCTACTGACACTTGCAATGCATTTGGTGGATGCTTGAAAACTTCCATTTGGCAAAATTTGTATTCAGGATATTATTGGTATATAAAGATTCTTCTCTGTTGACACTGGTAAAGATTTTCTGTCTATTGTTGCCTCTGTGGATTTTTGTTTTTGGTTACATTACTTGAAACTTTTGTCATAGAATTGCTAGTCTTCTAATGAGATGGAAGCCCATGCCCTTTTTTCTGTCTTCATTTTATAATGCCTGATGTCTGTCACTTTTTTTTTTTTTCAAATTTTCAGCTGCATCAGTTGATGCCATCTATAATTACATGCCTTGTGGCCAAGAGATTGGGGCACAGACTTGCTGATGATCACTGGGAGCTCAGGGACTTCTCTGCAACTCTAGTTGCTTCAATATGCAGAAGGTGAGATTCCTCGGTATATCCTTCCTTTTGGATTCGGGCCTCTATGTTAGAAGTTGTAGTGAGTTGATCTGAGAAAACAGAAAAATCAACGTTCGATGAGAGGGGAATAGAATATATCCTAACCCTAGGTGTAATGAGCTGTGACATAGTCAGCCCATTACACCATGGTATAGTTAACACCCCCCCTCAAGTTGGAGCATATATATCGTAGGCTCTAAGCTTGTTACAAATAGTGGCCACCTGAGGGGCTTAGAGAGACTTGGTGAAGATATCAACAAACTGATCTTCAGATGATACATGGACAGTAGTGATAAGATTGGCTTGAAGCTTCTCTCGAATAAAGTGACAATCTATTTCAATGTGCTTGGTGTGTTCATGGAAGACTAGATTCGAGGCAATGTGAAAAGTAGCTTGATTGTCACACCGAAGTTCTTCAAGAAAATGATGAACCCATAAGAGCTCACATGTAATATGAGCCATTGCCATGTATTCAGATTTTACACTAGATTGAGAGACAATAGATTGTTTCTTGCTCTTCCAAGATATAAGATTGCCCCCAAGAAAGATGTAATAACCAGTTGTAGATTGTCGGTCGATAATGCTGCCAGCCCAATCAACATTGGAGAAACCTTGTATATGAAGATGATCATAATTTTTGTAGAGCAAACCTTGATCAGGATGTTGCTTCAATATTGGAGAATCTATGTAATAGTTATTAGATGTCCACTATGAGGACGATCCATAAATTGACTGACAACACTGAAAGCAAAAGAAATATCCGATTGAGTGAGGGTCAAGTAGTTGAGTTTACCAACAAGTTGTTGATATCAAGTAGGATCTGTTAACAACTCTCCGTTTGAGGTAGGTAACTAGAGATGAGGATCTATAGGAGTTAGGAGAGGTAGAACTGATACCTGAGACATGTGTTGTGGAACCATCAACTAAGGTAATAATAGGGAGACTGGAGGGACAAGAGTAGGACATGAAATTAGTGGATATACTTGTAATATGATCAATAGCACTAGAGTTAAGAACCCAATGTGGCATGTCATCTGAAGAAGATAGGGATGCACGAGAGAAGGAAGCAGTAGATGTCCCAGGCATGTCTAAAGTGGTCACAGGGACTGAGATGAGTTTAGCAGCTTGAAGTTAGAGTAGGTGAGTATACTCTTCACCAAAAAGTGACATGTGATGAACAACTTGAGACCCCCCCTCATCTCCACTGGTAACAACATTGGCTGCACAAGAGGGACGACCATGAAGTGTATAATATCTATCCTTTGTATGCCCCATTTTACCACAATAGGAACATTCATACTTTTGACAGTCATTAGGTTGCATGCCACCACCTTCTTGTCCAGAGTGACCACTAGGAGGGCACCCATGAGATAGAGGGTGGGTAGATACTAGGGCTGTGCTGTCCGCTGCAGGTATGGTCTTCAAGGGGCCATGATCAATAAAGACACAAGAAACACGTTGATAAAGTTCAGCAAGTGTAGAGAGTTCAGTACCAGCCAAGATTTGACTCCGAACACCATCATATTCAGGGCGGAGTCCACCAAAGAACTTTAGGACAACAAGTTGATCCCATTGCTTTTGTAGGGTTTGAAGATCAAGAGATAATGGCAGTAAAGAATGTAGTTCTTGAGTGAGGTGAGCAGTCTCACCAAAGTATTGGGTTAGATTAGAATTGCCTTGCTTTAGGCCATAATATTCCACTGTCATGTCATAAATCTGAGATAAATTGTTAGAGTACATCAATTCTAGGTGGTCCTGAATCGCTTTGCAGGTGTCTTGATTCGTGACCAGAATAACAATGTGAGGCTCCATAAAATTCCATAGTAAATTGAGGAGAATCGCATCCTACTACTTTCACTGTCCACGGAGATGCAGATCAGAAGGAACACCTGTGAGTAAATAATCAATCTTATCCTGTCCCTCGAAGTAAATCTTGATTGATCATTGTCAAGAGTGATAGTTCTTCCTGTTTAGCCTGTGATGGGTCATGGCTTGGCTGAGGATGGGGTAAGTTAGAGGAGTCAGAGGCTTCAGTCCATCAGCCATAATAGACAGACACGGAAGAATAGATTGTCACTGTATACGGGAGGAACAGGACAACAATCCCAGTAGAACTAGGGTCGCACGGTCGTGATACGGTTGTGATACGAAGGCAATAGATGAGAGTGCTGCATAGAGCAGAGATGGAGGCAGCACAAGGCCAAGGGTATAGAGAGGGCTGGAGAATATCAGACACAGCAGCCGGCGGAAGAAGGTCTAATGACAAACGAATAGAAGCCACTGAACGGAGAAGTCCGGTCTCATGTCGGAGAGGCCGCCGGACAAAGAGAAGCCGCACGAACAAAGTTGCTGGAGGTAGCCAGATGTGGCCCAAGAGAAGCTGCTAGAGACTCTGATATCATGTAGCGAGTTGATCTGAGAAAATGGAAAAACCAACGTTCGATGAGAGGGGAAGGGAATAATCCTAACCCTAGGTGTAATGTACCGTGGCATAGTCGGCCCATTATGCCATGGTATAGTTAACGGAAGTCAAAGGCAATTGACCCACCTTTCAGCAGCAGTTAAATGCCGTGTGATGCTCTTTAATAAGACAGCATGCTCAAGTAGAATCTAGGTAATGCTCAACTTCTTTTGAAGGAAATTAGCCTCCTTTAAAATCATCCCTCCCTCATCTTTATCAACTCCAATTTCCTGATGGGAGCATTAGATTGCCCCTGCTCTGTCTTCCAAGTATTTACAATATGTAGGGTTTTGGAGGCCTACAACAAATCAAAACCCTGGCTATTTATCAGGTTTGAAATTTTTTTTTTGGCTCATATAAGGGGAATAAAAAAGCTTCCTCCTTTGGAAATGTTTGATCCATGGCCAGTATTCCTTTTAATGTTTTTGCGCAGCTATCGAGATAGATGAATTTATTCCACCTGTAGAAATGTGCTACATAAATAATATAGGAAATCTTGGCATCAACAACCCGTTCGATTCCAAGATGCATCCTCTATGATTCAACTGATGTTCGTTCTTTTTCTCAGAATCCCGTGGTACCTTTTCTTTATATATTTCTTAATCATATATTTTCCTCTCTGGGGTCAACGATTCTCCACAATGGTCACAGATATCTTCGTTTCTAATCCAGATTCTTACCGTGTTTATCAATCCACAGGTTTGGGCACGTATACCACAATCTCCAGTCCCGTGTGACCAAGACTCTGCTGAATGCGTTCCTGGACCCCACCAAGGCGATGACCCAGCATTACGGAGCCATTCAAGGGCTTTCTGCCCTCGGAGCCAATGTGGTAGTCTCCCCCCCCTCCCCCCCTCTAATCAGTAATTCTCCTTCTGGTAAACCATCCAGCCTCATCCTTGTCTCTGCTGCAGGTGAGGCTTCTGATCCTCCCAAACCTCGAGCCTTACTTGAAGCTCCTTGAGCCAGAGATGCTGCTTGAGAAGCAGAAGAACGAGGTCAAGAGGAGCGAGGCTTGGCGGGTCTACGGCGCCCTAATGGTACGATTTATATTTATATACATATTTTTTTCGTCTTCGGAAGCATCTGAGGAAGAAATACTATGCTTTTCCAAGGGATAATTTGAGATTTTCCTGCATAAACTCATGACGCTCGGTGGGTCTTCGGTGGCCTCCTAATGGCATAGTTAATATTTTTATATAATTTTGTTCTTGTCTTCGAAAGTATTCTAGAGAAAATTTGATATTTTCCTGCATGAACTGATGTTCCTTTGTGTCTCTACGGTAGCCCCCTATTGGTACAATTAATATTTATATATATTTATATTTTATCTTCGGAAGCGTCTGGGGAAGAATTATTCTGCTTTGCTCAGGGAGAAGTTGAGATTTTCCTGCATAAACTGATGCATGCCCTAATGGTATAATATATATATACTATTTTATTTTATTTCTTGTTTATATATTTATTATAGTATACATAATATATATAGGGAAGAGTTATTATTGCTCCTCCTCGGGAAGAATTTGAGATTCTCCTGCATGAACTGATGATGCTTGGACGGATTGCGCAGTGTGCTGCAGGCAGCTGTGTGTATGAGAGGCTCAAGATGCTTCCAGGTTTGCTCTCCAGGCCGACCCGCCAGATCTGGAGAGCCAACTCAAGGGTCGATTTGAGCATCCGAAGTGAGTGGGATCTGAGCTCTCTGCGTTCATATACGTATCCATTTATTTATTCATTCTAATCATATGATCAATTATCGAATCATGATGGTGCCATGCTTTACATCGACAAAGTTTTATTCTGATTGAGAGAGAGAGAGAGAGAGAGAGAGAGAGAGAGAGAGAGAGAGAGAGAGAGAGAGAGAGAGAGAGAGATTCTCAATGAATCATGCCCTCAATATATCAGAAAAAAAATTCTCGTCGTCATCACTTTTTTCTCATCTCAGACAAGTTAGAGATATATTCCATGGGAGCTCATCTCACTAAATGGTGTTCTGCTTGCTCCTCCCAGACAAGCGCAAGCCATCAAGCACCGACCTCTTGGGCCATCAGTCGCCCCTGAAGAAACTCGCCTCCGGCCCCGCCGTCTCCATTCCCACCAAGCAAGATATCTCTGTGGCGGCACAGGCCGGTGTTGCCGCCGCCATCCGCTCTCCGGGCAGAAGGGAGCGGCCCGCCGGAGGAGATGGGTCGAGGGCCCTCACTGTGGCATGGAAGGAGGAGGTGGACGCCGGCGATCTGCTGTGCTCCCTCTTCGAGCTCTTCGGAGAGGGCATCCTCTCCTTCATCCAGCCCCCTGAGCTCTCCCTCTTCCTCTGACCCAACAAAACAACAACAGGGAGCATCGGCATTCGTATGCATCTCTCTCTCTCTCTCTCTCTCGCTATGTATGTATCATAAATATTATCTTGGTTCCCATTTTCCACTTTCTTTATATGCCCCCAGCCCATCCACTGATTCTTCTCTCTCTCTCTCTCTCTCTATCTCTTACTGGGCATTGTCAATCTTCTCTTCCCTCTTTGTTTGTATCATATCATCTTGGTTCCCATTTTTCTTCTCTCCCCTGTTTCTCTCTAATTGGGCCTTGGGGAATCTGCTCTCTCTTACTGACCAACAAAGGGGTACATCTGTATCACATTATCTTTGTTTCTATTTTCCTTATGCCCTCACTAACCTCTCTCTCTCTCTCTCTCTCTCTCTCTCTCTCTCTCTCTTATTGGGCATTGGGCAATCTGCTCTTCCCTCTTTCTCTGAACAGGGGTATATACGTTTCACATTATCTTGGTTTTTATTTTCTTTAAATGCTCCCCACACTAAAACTCTTTCTCTCTCTCCCTCCCTCTCTCTCTTATTGGGCATTGGGCAATCTGGTCTTCCCTCTCTCTCTGAACAGGGGCATATCTGTATCATATTATCTTGGTTTCCTGGGGTATTATCTCTTTTTCTCCTCTGGCATGGGTCGTATGAGATGAGATGGCTTGGGATGATGAGCTCTACTGGGGCTTAATTTGGGCCCCCCGGGGTGTACTGCGTGCGGGAGGTAAGCTCACATTCGGTGCGTGTACTCCCCCACGTCCTGCCGGTCTCCAACGGTCGACAGCCCGTGGTCTAGTGGGTGTGAGGTAAGCTCACCTCGGTGCGTGTACTCGGTGGAACATCGGTAACGACCAAGGGTTAGGGCTCTAGTGGGTTTTACTGAGCCTAAATGGGCTCAGATGGTGGGAATTTGAAGGGTCCCAGGGATAAAATACGAGGCCGGTAAGCTTACCTTATGTGCCGTAACTCCCCCACGTCATGGGAGGCTCCTTTCCCGCGCTTTATCCACCATGACCACTGACAGTTAGGGACGAAGCGACGAAGGGGCTCTCTCTCTCTCTCTCTCGCTGTTCCCCGCAGAAGTACGGTGGAAGGAAGAACCACCGGGAGCTCTGGTGTGGGTTCCGCCGCCTCCTCCTCCGGGGGCGGCGACGGCGGCGATGGGGAGAGGTGGCGGCGCGGCCGGAACCATCAGCATCCGCCGCAGGATTCCCCGCGCCAAAACACGACATCTTCGTCTTCAACGTCTTCGGGCGGCAAGTCTCTGCCACAGTCGCCCGGCGGCCGTACGCTGCGCGCCGGTGGATCCGCAGAGTCCTCTACATCCATCGCGGCCGCTACCGCCGCAGCGCTCTCGTGGCTGGTCTCGGCGTGCAGCGGCGGTTCGATCCCCCGGAACGCGGGGAAGGAGCCCGTCGCCACCATCCAGATCTGCATCGGCCGCAGCTGCCTCATCTTCCAGGTTGGATGTTCCCAAATCCTATCCTCTTCTCTTCTCAATAACCGATCCGAACTCTCGAGAGAAACCTCGACCTCGATTTGCGATCGTCTTCTTCCATGGATTCCATCTTGTTCTTTCCTAGAGTGGAAGCTCCTGGAATGCTATCACCATCAAGTAGCAACCTCTCTTCAGAGAAGAAGCACGAAATCTTCTTAATCCATGGAGATGATGTTTTTCTGGCCGAAATTAGCGTTTCTAAATCCTGATTTCTGGATCTGGAGGCATCAGATCAGCCGCGCAGGGAGGGCACCAAGGGCATTGAAGAGGTTCCTGGCCAACCCCTCCGTGACCTTCGTCAACGTTAGGGTCAGCTTCGACAAGAGGAAACTCCAGGGGAGCTGTGGTTTGAGCGTGGCCAGAGCGGTCGATCTGCGGCGGCGTGCTTCGGTGGGAAGGGCCTACTTGCAGGAGATGGCGTCTGCCTTCCTCCGCTGGGACATGCACAAGGAGGAGCTGAAGCCGCTGGGGGTGGGGCGGAGCGACTGGGAAGCCGAGTCTCTCGACGAGGCGCAGATCAGGTACGCGTGCTTGGATGTTTAGACCTCCTTCCTCCTGGAGCTGAAATTCCGTGAAATCTGTGGAGACTGCCATCTCTCATCTTGCTTCTCTCTTTAGATCACAGGCCAGGACGGTGGGAAAGAGAGAGAGAGAGAGAGGTGCTTTGAAGACGAGGGGGAGGGGGCGAGGGATAGATAGATAGATAGATAGATAGATGGATAGATAGATAGAGGGGGAGAGAGAGAGAGAGAGAGAGAGAGAGAGAGAGAGAGGGGGGGCTTGGTCCTCTGGGGTTTGACTTCCGTGTTGAACTTCATGATTTTTCTGTTCTTCGGCAGTAATGAATGTTGGAAGCTGTGTCACACACAATACATACGGGGCGGGGGGTGGGGGTGGGGAGAGAGCTTCCACAGTCTTCACTTCAGGTCCGTTCATGTGATTTTTCCAAGAATCGTGCACGTATAGAGCGAATGATCTTCATATGTGTGTATGTAAATATATATATATATAGCAAGCGAGAGAGAGAGAGAGATCACGGGCCTAATGGCAGAGATATATAGGCCGGGTTCAGGCCTAGTCAGGTGCGTATCCCTCTCACTATAAATCTCTTTCCACTCCTTTAGCCTTTCTCCCCATCTCCCCCCCTCTCTCTCTCTCTCTCTCTCTCTCTCTCTCTCTCTAACTCTGGCCTTTTTCATTCAACCCCTATTATTCTTTCTCTCTCCTCTCTCTCTCTCTCTCTCTCTCTCTCTCCCACTCTTTCCTTTAGCCTCCCTTATTTTCTCTATTCTCTGTTCTCTCTCTCTCTCTCTCTCTCCCCCACTCCTTCCTTTAGCCTCCCTTATTTTCTCTGTTCTCTCTCTCTCTCTCTCTCTCTCTAACTCTGGCCTTTTTCATTCAACCCCTATTATTCTTTCTCTCTCCTCTCTCTCTCTCTCTCCCACTCTTTCCTTTAGCCTCCCTTATTTTCTCTATTCTCTCTCTCTCTCTCCCCCCCACACTCCTTCCTTTAGCCTCCCTTATTTCTCTGTTCTCTGTTCTCTCTCTCTCTCTCTCTCCCACTCCTTCCTTTAGCCTCCCTTATTTTCTCTGTTCTCTCTCTCTCTCTCTCTCTCTCTCTAACTCTGGCCTTTTTCATTCAACCCCTATTATTCTTTCTCTCTCTCCTCTCTCTCTCTCTCTCTCCCACTCTTTCCTTTAGCCTCCCTTATTTTCTCTATTCTCTCTCTCTCTCTTTTCCCCCACACTCCTTCCTTTAGCCTCCCTTATTTCTCTGTTCTCTGTTCTCTGTTCTCTATTATCTCTCTCTCTCTCTCCCCCACTCCTTCCTTTAGCCTCCCTTATTTTCTCTGTTCTCTCTCTCTCTCTCTCTCTAACTCTGGCCTTTTTCATTCAACCCCTATTATTCTTTCTCTCTCCTCTCTCTCTCTCTCTCCCCCCACCACACTCCTTCCTTTAGCCTCCCTTATTTCTCTGTTCTCTATTCTCTGTTCTCTCTCTCTCTCTCTCTCCCCCACTCCTTCCTTTAGCCTCCCTTATTTTCTCTGTTCTCTGTTCTCTCTCTCTCTCTCTCTCGTTAGATGTGTTATCATGGTTATTTAAGTTTTATTGTTAGGACTAGTTGTGAACATCGAAAGACCTTTCTTATAAGAGAGACCAAATGAGGGAGAAAAGGTAAGAAACCCTATTGTTGATAGGGGGAGGGATTTTCATTATCTCTTATGCATCCAAGTTTCCTTTCTATGCTCATGAACCTCTCCTCTTTCTTCTCCCTTTCCTCTCACTACCTCAAACACATTCATTTATTCTTTTTCCACCTGACTTCCATCTTCCTCAATTCTTCATTCATTTTTCCACAATGGAAACTCAATCTCCCATAAAGTCTGTTTTTATATAGTCAAATATCTATACATTTCTTTAGACACTAGGTATTTGGCTTCATGATTGGGATTCATCGAGGAGATTGCCCTTCCTTTATCTTCAAAATAGTGTACACTTTTTCTCATATTATGATAGTTAATACAACTCTACTAACAATGTAACCTTTGAAAGATTAGTGGTCAAGTTGGTGGAATCTTGATGTAAAAGTGTTAAGAGTACAAATATAATGTTTGAACTTAATGCTATCAAGTTGAATAGAGGAGCCACATATCTAAATTGAACACATTATGTATGCTTGATCCTATATTTGCAAAACTTAAAAAATATTAGAAAAGGGAACTTATATGCTTGTGAATTACCTTAAGATACTAGAAAAACAGTCCACATGTTGGTGCATGTTATTCAATACCTTTTGAATTTATTCATTCAGATTTATAAATAAAATGTGAAATAGTTGATCAGTCTAGTCATAGATACTTTATAGTGAGTATTTGTCATTGATGTTAAATACTCACTATACAATAAAATTTATAATTGAAACTTAATTAAAATTCAGTATTTAAATGAATTTAAGTTAAAAAAGGATTAGAAATAATAAATCATGAATATAAATGTTTATTTTAGTTTTTTAAAGAAATTCTACATTTCTATACGAATTTATTATTATTTTATTTTTTAATTTAAATAAAATAACATATGAATACAAATAAATTATGATTTATCTCTTATTATTCACATGAAAGAATACTAAAAGAGAAGGAAATTAATATGCAAAAATTATGAGGGTAAAAATGAGATTTAAAAGGAAATAGGTGAAAGAAGAGAAAGAGAGAATAAGATAAAGAGAGAAGAGGGGGGTAAATGTAGGATTTCGATCAGATTTAGAGGTAAAAATTTATGGAGATAGATGTGGGGTTTTGAAGGAATTTTAGAAGATTTTCAGGGAGAAAATAGGGGAGAGAAATGAAATATATGACAAATAGGAGAGAGAAAATTGTGGGTCAATGCATCTCAAACCATGTTATCCCTGATTTCTAGACAAACCATCGTAAAAATATTTAAAATCAAGTATAAAAATAAATAAGTAATTTTCACATTGATTAATAAGGATTAAACAATTAAAATCAAACTAGAAACTTGCCAAACTACTTGATAAATAGAGAAATATCATAGAAATTTTCTTCATACTTGTAGAAAAATGATAAAGATTTTTATTTGAAATCACTCTTAGGATGATCTACATTGAGTTATGGTGGATTGGAGACATAAATGAAGCTTTTTTATCAAGTATTCTTCAAGTTCTTTCAATAATTTTTGATGAACATCTAAAAATTGTCATTCGTGTTTAATATTAAACATAAGCGAAAAAATATAAAAGTAACAATCTTTTGATGGGTTTACCTCTAGAGTAATAAGAGATGTTGATTTAATAGCTCTGTATCATCTAGTCATGTCACACAACATTAAAAGGCGTAGAATGATCATTTGGCAAGTTTGTACTACTCAATGAAAGGATTTCGTGAAATGAAGGGTTGATGCCACTATCACTACCATATGGGGAGGAAGGAAGACTTGTGGCCAGTCACTAAAGGCTCTAAGTGTAGTCGAGGGTCACAAAAACAGGGTTCATTGATTATTAGAGGCTCTAACTCCACCAAGGGAGAGTATATGAAATATTTTCTATAAGGCCTTCCATTGAATTTTTTTGTTGTTAGCGATTATCAATATTGTTGGTTTTATATGATGATAATCGATTATTGCCAATATGCCCCATCAAGAGTTAAATGATTTGGTTGTGTGGTGCTTCCTCAACTGTCGATTGAATTGTTGTACATCATTAGATCAATCAATTATGCCTAGGATATGGGGTGATGTGTGTCATCAAATTGAAGTGTTGTACACCATCAAATTTGTTATTGATGCCCAATGGGTATGTGAAATTTTTGCAAAATTCTTTTTAAATGTTTACTCATTTCAAGTTTTGAATTGCTGTGGATCTGCCACTTGAATATGGGTCATGTGGCAATCCAATGATCATGATTTTCCTACAAAAGACATGAAAGAAGTTTATTTGATTATTTTAGCAGATTTTTTGAGGTAATATTTAGGAAACCTTTTCATTTCAAGTATTCATTCCTTAATTGCTGACCTATGAGGTTGACTTGGATTAATGTTAGGGCAATCCAATAGACCTTAGAATATGGCCTAGAAACCCAAATTTTTATGTGGCTTGGTGACATGAACGTTGGTCTTTACTAACTCAGGCCACATAATGATTAGCCCACTTGTCCACATTGAGGACGCTAAGTCATAACACCCTTTAACAATTTATTATATTTTATGTATTTAATTATTTATTTTGAAAATAATAGGTAACAGATTTTTATTTGAAATAAATATTTAAAATCCACTAAAATAATAAAATAATTTAATTTATTAAATATTTATACATTATTTACATAAATTCATGTAATATTTTATTAGTTCAGGTCACATTGCATGCAAAAAATGAGACATTATTAATTTACTATATTTATCGATTACTTTTGTGGGTGCATATGGTTCTTTCAAAAGTTTTTAAGATGATTGTAGGACAATATAGAACCATAATTAAACCTATTATCTCTAATATTAACAAAAAATATACATCTAAGGTATTTTAATGGTATGTGTAAAAATGACACTATTAATTAAATTATGTATATCTCATCTTAGAATAGAGTAGCAATGCAAAAAAATAGGTATCTTATTAAAGTCACTAAATGTTTAATGCTTTCTATGAATATTCATATGCTTATATGAAATGAGGCAATTATGACATAAACTTATATGATTAATGAAAGCCACTTTGGATTTCTGGTTATGAGACACCACTAAAATGCATATAGAAGAAAGGTCTTTCATAATTCTGATCATAGTTTTTTGATTTGCTTGTTTTGTACATGATTATCAACTATGTAAAAGAAATCTTGAACATCATAAACATAAATTTAATTTTGTGGGATATCATGTATCACAAAAAAAGCTTATGTGTTGTTGCACAATTGAAAAGAAAATGTTCATTAGTATGGATGTTTTATTTAGTGAAGCTTAACTTTCTACAAATCTTCAAAACTTAATTTCTCTTGCCATATATATTGATGAGAATAGTTTTGATTTTCAAGAATAATAATTTCTCACAACAATGGACACCAATGTCACATGGTTACTCCTATTCATAAGAGTTCATTATACATTCTTTGGATACCTAATTACCCTCCAACAATATCATCACTATCATTTGTTACTTCTTCTTTAGACAAAAGTGAATCCTTGTGTTCATCAAGTAATTGATCTATTTACGACAATAATGATCTTCATATTCTTATAGCTTTGCAAAGTTTCATTGTCATACTAGTATTTCTATACATCTTAGAGATCATATAGGATACAACATGAACTTACTAATTTTATATCCATATCTCCATCTCATCAAAGTTTATTACATCATTGCCAACAATTTTATACCAACAAGTTGGAAGATAACATCACAAGATGTAAAAGAAAAGAAATAGATGAATAATTAAAGAAAATTACTTGATAAAAATATGACTTGGGAGCTTTCCTCTTCACTAATTGGTAAGAAATTTGTAGGCGAACAATAACTTTTTTATGTTAACAAAATAGTAGGTGTTGTTGATCAATATAAAACTTATTTAGTCACAAATGAGTATGCACAAATATATGTCACCAATTAAGACGTGATATTTACATTAGTTCATAAGATTTATTATATTAAGAACTCTTATATCTTGTTTTGTTAACAATAGTTAATATATTTTTCAGATTTACATGAAAAATACATTTCTTTATACATACCTTTATAGGATATATGTTGAGTTTTAGGCCAACAATAGTCAAAAAGAGAGTTTGAATTAATTTAACTCTTTTTTATTTTGATAGATTTTTCTCCTAAAGAACCTTCTTACTTTCCTTGTAGACTTCCGTAATGGGTTTGGATGTGAGCACACTATTTTTATAGTGGTTCGACACTAGCCTACGTCTACTTTGTAAGAATGCACATTATTCCTAGGTTTCACTATATGATCGTCTTAATCACAACTGTTGATTCCACGGGCTTATCTCCCATAAGATTTCATCTTAAAATCTTCTTCTAAATTCATGACTTTAGGAAACACATACCACTATTTAACATAATAGCTTCCCAAGTGATTAATCAATTGATGTAATTATAGTTTCCTCTCACAAATAAATAGAATGATATCTCCATGGATGTATCCAAAAATGAATGTTAGTTGCTTTGGATTTGAATAATAATATAAAATGAAAATGTAAATACTTTACTATCTTCTTATTGATTTATTTGTTAGTGTTGTAACTCAAAGGCTTACAATATAAGTCAACTCGAGAAGGGATGATTACTTATTTACACTTCCCAAATTAATACATTCTTATTCAATGAGCAACTAGCAAAATATCCTCTTATTTTTTTTTTTTTCAATGTATTGCAAAAAATACTTGGACATATAAGGAATAATATGGAAGAATAAATCTACACATTGATGATTAATTCTTCATGTTGAAAATCATTCATATTTACAAATAAAATTTATATGAGCTTTTGATAGCTTTCTTAAGATCTCTAATGACTATATTATTTAAAAAATAATTTAATTATAACTTGCACGAATCTATTATGATGTGTCTTTTTAATATTTTAGACATTCTCTAAGAAATCAACATGTAAATCTTATAGTAATTAATGTTCACATTCGATATGAATCCATTCACAAAAATCCAACAAGAATCTAATAAGTTTTGTAATCAACCCGTCATGACATGTCTTACAAAAGTACTAATTTTTTATTTAAATCTTATCCAAATTCAATCAAAGAAAATATGAGATGTAATTATGCTTTATAAATTACAATATCAATATTCAAGTCATAACTTCTCTATCAAGAATGGTATGTATGATTTTTTTATTATTTAAAAAATTATATTTGATAAAATTAATACTTGACTAATCATTTGACTAATTCATGAAATAAAATGATGAGAACATAGGTGACTAAGTAAGCTTTCATATCTATATTTTACTTTACTAAAACTTGTTAATGTGGTCATTCAAAGTATTACTTTTTTGATCGTGATAATTTCTTTAAATAATAGTAATATATATAAGAACATACGTGATGATGAATTCTCATGATATAGTGATGTAACTATTTAAATTCATATCATGAGGCTTTCATATATTAATTAGCTTCTCATTTATATACTTAAAATCCTAACATATATGCTTCATGTATATGATTTTATGTATTGTATCATGTGGTGTAGTTCATGTATATGAATAATGTATTTATTTACATTCGTATATGTACATATATTCTTGAAGCATAATTCATTCATTTCATCATTCTTAATTTATCTTTGATACTTTTTCCATCATCAAAATATATTGACTCTATGTCTCTAACAATATATGTATATATGTCTATTTCTTACCCATTACTATTAAACATCTAAAAAAGATAAGGTGCTTAATATGACCACTTTATTTAAATAATTACCACAATCATTGTTTAATTGTTGCAAAAAAATTATCATTGATAATAGTTATAGGGAGAGTAATACTTGACCATAGTATCTTTTGATGTAGTTCTAATATGGTTAATGTTTTGGCTCAAATTTTTGATAAAAAACCTTAGATGATTTAGATATTTTCTCAAAATGAAAATCCCTCATCTTCAAAAGAGAATTTTCTATTCCAAAGAAAATATGTCTTCGATTTTATTATTAAAATTATAATGTTAACTTGCAAATTGATAAGTCCATTGTAGGGGTTGATTATGTCGTTGATTAAATGAGACTTATGCAATAATATTTATAATTTCACCTTCAACATTTAATACTAAGTATTGTAGTAAGGGGTTGAACCACAAAGAGGGGGATGTATTCATTCGAGTTTTAGTTTGGGTAAAAAAGAAAAGAATTTAAGTAGAAGCAAAAGTGAAAGAGGTGAGAGGAATAGAATGAAAATAATGAGATGATCTAAAACAACCTAGTCTTCAAAAGAAGATTAGGATATTCAACATCAAAGAAGAGATTTGAATGTGATTAAATACCCTACTATCAAAACTAAGAACTTTGAACTACTTTTTATGTATTTTTAGTGTGATCAAGATCAACCTAGTAATGCTTTTGATTAAATAACTCAAATAGGGGCTTGTATATTCTACCCAAGCTTGGCATTTTGCATTAGATGAGTGATAATCAATTAAACCAAGAGGAAAACTTACTAGAATTGATGTTTGAATGCATGGGATGATCTCTTGCTGTCCTATTTCTTGTGGCCAACCAATGTTGGGGGCGAGACTCCAAAGATGTCAAAAATCAAGTTTTTAGTGCTCCTCTAATATAACTAGGGCATGGATGGACAGAAGGGATAATGACGAAGCAACCCTTAAATTTTAGCTTAAAACTCCTTATGGATCGCCATATATTGTGATATGAAGTTGGGTTAATCTGAGCCATTGATCTACCTCTCTCTCCTTTGTATTTCTGTCAAATTCATTTAGGGTTCCGCATCCTCAAAAGCTCTAACCAATGACTATGATTAGGCATGAATTTTCCACCTTGTTTGCCTCATTAATCCTCCAACATATGCCCAACAAATGAGGTCCCACCATGTGTATAAGCATGTGCCATACTTTAGCTCACATTTATTTTAATTTTCATCTTTGGATTTTTTTGTCTCACCGCGTGTCCATGCACACTTAAAATAATAGCATTAGTCCTTACACATTATGGATTCACAAATTGTGATGCCATAATGATGCCTATCCACAATGATTGGAATGGCAAATCATTGGCTGAAAATGAGAAAATGTGATTGAAACACAGTAAAAGCTATTTAAAACCATAAGACCTTATAAATAAATCTGAGAAAATATATTCTAACTTGTAAAATTAATTTCTTTATGAATTTTATGTCAAAAAATTCTTCAAAAAAACCATAAAATTTTGAAAAATCATTAATCATTCTACACATAGAATTAATCATTTTAAGCTTTGATAACATGCATATATGATCATTTAATGCAAATATACATGTGAAATTCATAATATTAATGTAATCATTAACATATTATCACAAACTAGTCAATATGCTCATAGAAAAAAATCATCACTTATCGTGACATAGGAGAAGAAGTGGATAAACTATAATGTCAATGAATCATTAGAATCTTAATATATAGGCATTTCTTTGCTCACTTTATTAGTCTCTTGATAGTGTTGACTTTTCTCATGAACTTTTGAAAATATTTTAGAGCCACAAAATAAGCCAAACATATTATCATGTTATGGATAAGAAATCACTCAATGTAATTTTATTGATGGCTTGGTTATACAAACACATTCCCCTCCATGCTCATGAATATGATTTGGACCAGTATTCTCATGCTTTTATGGATACCCACTATCTTTTGGGCCACTTTTCCATATTCTACTCTTTATGACTAAATATTGTGCATTTTGAGCTCCTCTTTTGCCTTCTTTTGGGCACTTTGACCTACATCATGGGCAACTTGGGCTGCATCAATATTTGTACCATATTTACATTGTTTCTATTTTCTTTATGCCCCTATATTTTTTTTTCTCTGCCCTTTCTTTCTCTCCTTTGACATGGGCAAGTAAGATGAGATGGTTTAGGATAATGGGCTCTATTGGGCCAAATATGACCATCCACCCAAGGTGCAATGTAAGGCAAGTAAGCTTACCTTTGATGCATCCACTCCCTATGTCCTAGAAGGCTACTTTCTGGGGCTTTATCCGTAATCACCATTTGCTATGACTCTAATGGGCTTAGGGATCGATGGTCACGACTGGTGACCAATTAACAGGATTGGATCGTGACTGGCGATCATGAAAGAATGACATGATTGGATGGAAGGTTTGATCATAGTCTTCAGACCTGTGACCAGTCATGACCAGAGTCTCTCTCCTCTCTCCATTTGAGAGAAGAAGAAGAGAGAGAGAGAGGCCTAGACCAGACCTTTATCAAGAGGCCTGGCCCATCACCGGCTCCCCTCTTCCTCTTCTCCTCTCTCTCTCTCTCTCGCTCTCTCTCTCCTGCTCCTCTCTCCCCTCCTCTGTCATTACCTCTGACTCTCTATCTCACGCTCATTTAGGTTATGCTCACCCTTTCTCTCTCTCCCCCCACCTCTCCCTCCTCTCTTCCCTCTCTCTTGCTCATTTCCCCACTCCTCATCCTCTCTATTTGTTCTGGTGGCTCCCTCCCTCCCTCTCTCTCTTGCTCTCCATCTCTCTCCTTGACCTCTCACTCCTCTCCCCCTCATTAAATGTTAAAACTTTAGTGATTATTTTAGATGGTTAAAGGTATTTATGTTTCACATAGTTATATTGATGTACTTAAATATTTTAGTTTATTGTAACTTCTTTCATCATTTCTACGACCCACATCTTATTTTCGTTTAGTTTTAAGATGACATCTTATCACAAATATCTCATTTACTTATTTCTATATTATACATTCTATTTTAATTATATTATTTATCGTCAAATAATTTTAATTAATTCATTGAATTCTTATGTAACATTTTTATTTTAGATGATAATTTTAGATAATTTTAATTAAATAAAAATATATAAATTGATTTACTTAAAAGTAATATAATAATTTATAGGACATTGGTCACTGTCAGTGCTACAAGCCTCCAAGGGGCGGCATTTGATGGGCTCTGGAGAGTAAAGTGAAGGTGGTAAGCTTACATTTGGTGACTGTACTCTCCCACCTCCTGGGAGGCTCCTTTCCCGCGCATTCTCCTCCATAACCACCGACAGTTAGGAACGGAGTGACAGGAGAAAGGAAGGCGGGCTCTCTCTGTCGTCGTTCCCGGCTGAAGAAGTATGGAAGGAAGAACCCACGGGAGGTCCAGGGTTCCTCCTGCACAGCCTCCGGCGGCGATGGTGAGAGGCGGCGGCGTCCGAGCCATCGGCCTGCGCCGCAGAATCCGCCGCGCTGGTCACGACATCTTCGTCTTCGACGTCTTCGGGGAGCGCGTCTCCGCCACAGTCACCCGGTGTCTCCATCACGTGCACCGGTGGATCCACAGAGCCCTCTACTACCATCGCGACAGCTACCGGCGCGGCGATCTCGTGGCCGGCCTCGGCGTGCAGTGGCGGTTCGATCGCGGGAACGCGGGGAAGGAGCCCGCCGCCACCATCCAGATCTGCATCGAGTGCCGCTGCCTCATCTTCCAGGTTGGATGTTTATTCCCAAACCCCTCTTCTCTTCTCAAGAACCGATCCGTTTCCTCTCGAGAGAAATCTTGACCTCGATATGCGTTTGTCTTCTTCATCATCATCAAGTAGCGATCTCTCTTTATAGGAGTACTGAATCTTCTTGACTCATGGATATGGTATCCTTCTGAGCGAAATTAGGGTTTCTGAGTCCTAATTTGTGGATCTGGAGGAATCAGATCAGCCGCGCAGGGAGGGCACCGACGATTCTGGAGAGGTTCCTTGCCGACCCCTCCGTGACCTTCGTCAACGTGGGTATCGGCTCCCTCGAGAGGAGGCTCCAGGAGCACTGGGAGCTGAGCGTGGCCAATTCGGTCGATCTGGGGCGGCGTGCTTCGATCGGAAGGGCCTCCTTGCAGGAGATGGCGTCTACCTTCCTCGGCTGGAACATGCTCCAGGAGAAGCTGAAGCCGGAGGGGGTGGGGCGGAGCGACTGGGAAGCCGAGTCGCTCGTCGTGGCGCAGATCAGGTACGCGTGCTTGGATGCTTACACCTCCTTCCTCCTGGAGAAGAAATTCCGCGAGCTCTGTGGCGACTACTCTCTCTCATCATCCTCCTGTTCTTAGATCGCACTCCTGGACAGTGCGAGAGAGAGAGAGAGAGATTGAAGTGGGTTCTACGGGGTTGACTTCATGTCCGTCTACGTGATTTCTTCAGGAGCTATGCAGATATAGAGATAGTGATCTTGATGAGTAGATATATATAAATATATCGGGGGGCTCTGAAGGGGGTTCTTCAGTTCCATCTACATTACCTTTTCAATAATCATGCGCATAGAGAGAGAGAGAGAGAGAGAGAGAGAGATTATGGGCCTACACTGTGGAGTAGTTCTGCATGGAAGGGCCCAGTGATCCCATGCATCTGGGCCAGATATTTAAAACGGGCCGGGCTCAGGCCCGGGCGGAGGTTTTCAGGAAAGCCTGGTGCATATCCCTCTCCCTATAAAAACCCCTTCCCACTTCTTTATCCAACCTCTCTCTCTCTCTCTCCCCTCCCCCTTCCCCCTCCCTACTCTTCCTCTCTCTCTCTTCCCCCTCTGTCCTTTAGCCTCCCTTACTGTCTCTCTCTCTCTCTCCCCTCCCACTTCCCCCTCCCTACTCTTCCTCTCTCTCTCTTCCCCCTCTGTCCTTTAGCCTCCCTTACTGTCTCTCTCTCTCCCTCCCTCCCTCCCTCCCTCTTTCCTCCCTCTTCCTCCCTCTTTCCTTTAGCCACCCTTGCTCTCTCTCTCTCTCTCTCTGCGCCTCCTTTCCACTCCTCCAGATTCTCTTCTTCTCTCTCCCCTCCTCCCTCGCTTTCTCGCTCCTTCAGCTACCCTTTTTCTCTCTGCCTCCCTCCATGTCATCCCTGCTCTCTCTCTCTCTCTCTCTCTCTCTCTCTCGATATATATATATATATATATATATTTTATACAGGAGCGCACAAGTGAGGAACACCCACTACGCGCCACAGACGTGGTACACTAAAAAAGTATACCACGTCGGCAAGGACATCCGTAATTCCTATCATTTGTACTCTTGCCCTTGCTTTTTCCCCGTGCTTCGTTTTCACAGTATAAACATAATAGACAAAAATACCCCATCATCTTTGCAAAAATACCCCTGTCGACAACTCGGGCCGGGCCTGGTCATCGAAGGTCGGTTCCGGGCTTTCGGGCCTTTGACCGGCCCGTCCTTCGCGGGCCCACCAGCCGTTGGAAGTGTCCACGTGGATGGTGAGTCGGTTAACGGATACCGGAGGCGCGGGAGAAGGTACGGGAAGGTGGGATCTCCTGGAAGGATCCGGCGCCTGAAAACCCTACAAAAATGAGGAAGAAAGGAAGCAGAGCATCACCAATCACTCGGGGCGGCCTTCTCCGGCCCCACGTCCAATTATTCTGCTGCTTCCTCCGCCCTCTGCGGCCGCCGGCGTTGCCGGCTTGGATTCATCGGTATCTGTCTGTTTGGGCCTGTGCAGTTGGGGTCCGGTACTCCCATGGAGTGCTGTGCTCGGTGCGGGGCGGTCCCTGAATTCGGGGCCTCGCGAGCCTCCTCTGCTTTGGCCTCGGGGACGTGGGAGGGAGGCGCCCGACGGCTGTTGCGTCCCACTGCTCGTGCTGGAACCGGATTCGATGCTGGCCCGGTGGGGGCTGTTCCTCAGGTATGACGACCATTTTGTGAGATCGCTTTGCTGCTGGTTATACTCGGGCTTAATGGATTAATTATTTTTGAAAATGCCGGGCCATTTCTGCGGAGAATTCGGACGGATACGTTGTTTCGTGATGTTGTTTTTTGGTATTGGCCTAGATTTTGTTTTCTCCTTGTTCTTCTTACCCGTTCTCCATATGCATCGTTACTTAAGTACGCACGCTGCCCTCCGAACGATGGCGACAGCCTTGTCGGCCCTTTTACTTGTTGGGATTTTCCAGCTTCCGCAAAGGGCTGTTACTACTCCTCCGGTATACTATTCCCTGTGATTATCTGATCCTGTCATTTATTTTCATCAGGGAGGCATTAAGTTGCGTTCTGCCTTAAGGAGACGTCCAGCATTTTTAACGGCGCGACGTTTCAGTTCCAGTAGATTCGAATTAGAATCTCCTGCGGGGAAGTTCTTACGTTGCATGAAGGGCAATCAGCCAAACACCGTTTCAGCTGCTGAGCAGTTGGAATGTTTTGCTTTGGAGGGGGATGAAGCTACTTCTCACCATAATAATAGCTCGGCCACTGATGAATCGACCCTCCGCGAGTAAGTTTATTTGTTGAACACTTAAAAGAGAAAATTGCTCCTCAGTCTTTGTAACTTGTCTCGTTCTCGTGGTTATTAATATCAAACTGAGATTACTTCTGTCTCCTGTTTCTGCTATTGATCCAGACCCTTTTTCCTACCATCATTGATCAAACCTGAGTCTTGACATGAATAAACCTTATTTTTTCAACTTGCTATGGAAAAACTTAGTAATTATTGTGAGTTTGAATGAATATGAGGTAAGCCAATGGATTAGGTGGTAGATACTTGTGGATATGGACTCAGTCGTTGACATCATTCTCCACCACATCGTCTTAAACTCCCTCTTATGTTATAGATTAGCTCGAGAAAGTTTCTTTCCTACGAAAAAGCAACTCTACTTGCAATTCAATAACTTGGACATGCACCTTGATGGAAACTATTTTATCTTGATGAACGAAAAGAATCCAGCGTATATCTCCTTCACTTTTTATTATTGACAGAGGTATCGCCTGGCAACTGTTCTGGACAGCAAAAGGTTTCAACCTACCATGTCTTTAAATCAAATCCAACATTAGGATATCAAGATAAAACTGCATTCCTATTCTTCCAATACCTTTTGTTTTCCTCTTGACTCCACGAGATAAAATCTCCATGTCCATGTTTCCAAAAGCTATTTTGGAAACAGGTTTCTGAGGTGGGCTGTGGTTCACAAAACTTTAATGGAACTCCTTGCACATTTTAAGTTTACTGAAATAACTGAAGTGCATAAACATTAAGAATATTTAAAACTCAAGCAATTATATGAACCTTAAATATGCCGTAAACCAATTTATTGTGCCCACCTCTGTCACATAGTTTATTATCATGTTATTTGATCTATTTTGAAAAATAACTAAGCCTCTAACGTAAGAAAAAAAGATTCTGATGATTTCTTTGTTTGAATCCTACTATTGAAACTGAGCTACTTTTCTCTGGCGGCCACTGATATTGAGAACAATCTTGTAGGCCTTTACAATAAAAATTGATCTCCCTGAAGATCTTTTTGTGGATCTTGAGAAGCCATCTAAACAGAAATTTTGTGTATCTCGCCTTAGATAGAAGTTCTCCCTGTTGCCAAATGTGGTTAACTTACTGTGACAAGTGTAGAAAAATTTCTCTGATATCTAAATGTATAGAGTGATGATCGTACATTACTCCAATTTTCCTTTCTTACAGTCTATAAAAGCCCACATACCATTTCATGGAATCAAAGCTCGTTGAGTTTTACACTAAATTAGAATAATAGAGAAAGAGACAAAATGTGGAACCATTTCTCACTTGCATTAACCAGGCATGTGTGTGTGTATCATCTGTACAAAACCACCATCCATATAATTGGGAAGGGAGCACGATTTTATGGGAATTATTGGGGTCTAAATAATAGATAGAACGGAGTAAAGACCTACTTCATGCTAGCACATTAGAAGATGGCACTTTCTTCTGATTTTACTTTCCTAGAGACAACATTCTCGTGTGACTAAATACTGAACACACGATGCATCATTGTATCTGGCTTGTCCAGTTTCGTGGCTTAAATTATTCCATACTTGTTGGCCGCTAATCAGTTGAAAAGCTAAAAAATGTTGGTATATGATATAAAATTAAAAATTAAGGTAAAGTAGGGTTTTTATTTTATGCAATTTGGGTAGATCTGTTTTTTGTGCGCGAGTTCAATCATAAACAACCATGTGATGACTAAAAGAACGGCTCGAATTTTCTTTTTATAGGTGGATAATAATGGTAATGATGCCCTATGTATAAATAGTCTTCTCAAATAACTTCATAAATGTAAAGGTGACGATATCTCTGATGAATTTTTTCTTTCTTGGTTCTTGTTTCATTCCCAGAGGATTGCTCAGAAGTTCAAATAATTACCCACAATCCGGAGATTTTAGACGTGAACTTTTGATTCTCGCTGCACCAGCAATTCTTGGACAAGCCATTGACCCTCTAGCACAACTGATGGAGACAGCGTATATTGGTAGCTTAGGTATTGTTAGCCCAATTTCATTATGTAGTCATCGCATGTTATTGTTCAGGGAGAAATTATTTTTGATCTTGAGAAGGCAATACTTTATCATAGGTACTTAATATGATACATTTTACTGTAGTTGTAATGTGATGGTTTTCCTGATTCAGAATGCCCTGTCTTTCTTTTTATGAAGGTGATTTGGTTGCCTCTGTGTTTATATATACATGACTATATCTCTGTTAGACTTCTTCATGAAACCACTTATTTAACTATCGTTTTCCTGCTTTGTGATTCTTGGAATACCTTATCATGATTATTTTTTTTTCCTATTTATCTGTATCGTGTTTGAAGCTGTTTCTATCTTTATCTTCTAAAGGCCCAGTGGAGTTGGCGTCTGCTGGTGTTTCAGTATCTATCTTCAACATCATATCAAAGCTTTTCAACGTACCCCTGCTGAGCATAACAACTTCGTTTGTTGCTGAAGACATCTCAAAAATCTCCAATAGAAAATTGGTTTCAGGTTAACTATCTATGATTTTTTCCTTTAACCTGAGAATTAATGGACATCAAACTTTTGTGTTGAGTGTGCCTTACACAGTTTTTTATCGGTGTCCCAGCAGATGGGAGATGTCTACCAGTGAATGGTGCCAGCAAGGAACTCTCCAATGTGATAGCTGAAAGAGAGAGATTGCCATCTGTCTCCAGTGCATTAGTCATGGCTGTTGGAATTGGTGCAGTGGAAGCCTTAGCCTTGTTCTGGGCATCGGGTCCATTTCTCAGCATGATGGGAATATCACCGGTAGGGTTGAATTGCATCTTTTTTGTTCTGGATTTTTCTTAGTATCTTTCTCTTTGCCTGGGCATAATGCATGTTATATGATCTGGTGTCAATTGTTTTTTGATAAAATATGCTTCTCTCTAGCTGAGAGGAAACAGAATCAAGGGCTTCTTCTAGCAGACTGGAAGACATGAATTCGTTTAGAATTTCACATCTTCAAACAAGCTTTTTATGTGATTGTTGAAAATACTTGTTTGGAGCATGATTTTTGGAGAGACAGCAGGCTTGTTAAGAAGAACGACCAGTAGTTTCACATCTTGCTTTATTTATCTTGAAAAGAAGCAAACTTTATGCTGATAAAAATATTCTTTTATGAGAAATCATGGTTCCCAAAAGTGATCTTTTTGGATGGAAATATGAAGGGGCATGTGGTTTCTGTGCTCGATTGCACTTTCAGTGAAACTGTGGGGTTAAATAATGGGATTGTTTGCTTATCACTTTTTGGTACATGCTTGTGAGCACGGTTTAACACATCAAAAGAAGCAGCAATTGTGAGTAAATACTTGTGGCAATCAGGCTTTCTTAGTATGTTTTTTAGTTTTTAAATGATAAACTGTTTTGTTTGTTTATTTGGAGATTGCAATTTTTTTAAAAATTCGAAGCAACATCAATTCCACTTTGCATCTGAATACACTTTATTATAATTCATTTCACTTGGATCATTTTCAGAAAAACACTTTGAAACAATAACTTCATACTATCTCTCACAACAGAAGTGTTTAGTATTCATGCTTTTGACCGTCTCACATCTGTATTATGACTGTGAATAGGTTTCATCTATGCGTATGCCAGCTCAACACTTTCTTCGTTTAAGGGCATTAGGTGCCCCAGCTAATGTTGTTTCACTGGCTATACAAGGTGTCTTTCGCGGATTCAAGGATACACAAACACCACTTTTCTGCGTCGGTAAGTTTGGATTAACTCGTAAGGCTTTCATGAAAGTTTATATTGAGAATTAATGAGATACGTATTGAATCTGCTTAGTGCGTTTGAAACACGGATATGTTTCAGTTTTTTGAATGTCTGGGAAACTCAGACTTGGTAAAACTAGGCTGGCATTCCTTATGGGCTTTCAACCCCAATTGATGAGGATCCAGATCAGATTGAGCTGCCTGATTCTAAGTCCAATTCTATTCGTACCACCAAACATATATCAACTATTTTGTTCATTTGTATATGAAGGAAAGTAACTGTTCGTATAAGAGTCAGTTACTAAATGCTCAGTTTATTAATTACGTGATAATTTGTTGTGGTTTCGAGAATTGGGGCTAGCCAAGTTTGATTACTCGTAGGAAATGTAGGAATTCAGAATTGATATTTTCTGTGGTTTCAAGAATTGGAGCTAGCCACGTTTAGCTACTCATGGGTAATATATGGATTTTAAATTGATGTGGTATTAAGTCGAAGGCATATTGTGAGCAGATACAAGTAGAAGGTATTAACTGTGATCTCGATGGAGACTTGTCATCTTGTAAGTATCCACCATTTCATGAGAGGATGTTTTTTCACGCTTACCATTTCTGGGTATTATACAATATCCTTGAGACTCGTTGCTTGCTACTTGGATGTGATTCCAGGTTTTGGTGACCTATCTGGTTGTTTCTTGATTGTTTCTTGATTGTTTCTTGAAAGTTAACATTTCCTTGGGTTCTGACAACGATGTCTTAGTAGAGTTTTGCCAAGTATAAATGCATACCCATTTTTCATTCTGCGAAGTCTATCTGATGATCTCTCAGAGCAAGACCGCGATCGTAATTCACTGATAGAAAGATGACCTTATTCCATCACCACCACCAAGCCAACAATGACATCAACACCAAAAGAATCCTGTAGCTAATATTTATAATTTTCAGACATTCTCTTTCCTCGTTTTCATTACTTTTCAAAAAGGCTTGCATGATCGGTCAACATCTACTTCTTCAAAATGTTAGGTCAACATTTTTCAAAGAATCCTACAGGCTACTTGGACAAAAACACTCTCAGTACCATTGATCACATTCCCAAACCCCCACATCTATGAATGGATTGTCATGTATCATTGCCACGACAAATATGGCCCCTTGGTAATATTGATGGGTTAAGCTGAAGGAACAACGACACATCTCCAAACAATGGGCATGTTGCCTGATTTCTAGGTGTACTTGGAGATGATTTTTTTTCAGTTTCTGGTTCTCTAATATTTTTATATTAGAGATCCAGTGTGCCATAATTTGTTGGATACTCTCTTCTTATCCTAGAGTGATGCAGATTTTTTTTTCTTAATATCATTGAATCATAAACTTTTTGTCCGCGGTGCCATACTTTTATATGTTGTTGTAGATTTGTTGCAGATAATTTACAGTGTTGTCTTGAATTAGATCTGAATTGATACTAGAAGAGGGAATAGATGCTTCAACCAGAGATGGTCTCTATTATCGTCGAATGCTCTTGGCACAATTGGTTTCATATGCTCGCATGTACATTGGATAGGGCTTATTATAAACTGTTTGTTGATTGGAGTTAATTTATGAAATTTAGTGATTTCTTTTTCTATTTAGTATTTATGAAATTTGGTGGACTTTGTATGTTGCTTGTTTCGACCAAACATAAGCTTTTCACTTTTTATGCAGGGGTGGGTAACATTTCAGCTGCAATGCTTTTTCCCGTACTTATGTACAATCTACGCTTGGGCGTATCAGGGGCTGCACTTGCGACTGTTGCATCTCAGTATGCTCTTTAACGTTTACTTTGATATTTTTTATGTCTTCAATGTCAATGTATTTCAGTTTTCAATTCATAACTTGTAGTTGAGGTGTCTCAACTTCTAAAATTTTCTTTTTCTTGAAAAGTATTGGAACCTGGACTGTCATGGTGCTATCTTGTGTCTTTTTTCATTCAACCCTGGACATAATATCCACTCCCGCTCTTTTCAGGATGCATAGACGTACAAGGATGACTGTGGGTTAAGGAGCATGAGTGGCTCTGGTTGTACTGGCCATGTGTAGATCATAGCAGGCTAACTAGCAGAATGAATGCTCATATGATGTGCTATTTTCTGGCCCCCTTCTTCCCATCAATACTAGATTTCTTCATCCTTCCATAGATTAGCTGACTGATTTTTGCTGACATATGACCGCCATATATATACATGTTTTAATGTAAAGGTTGATTGGACAAACCCCCCTTTTCAATAAAATTGGAAGATATTCGTAATCAGACGTCAATCCTTGATATTGGGCAATTTTGAATTGGTATTTACCTATACTCTTTCACATCTACGCTACACACGTACTAAAGCCTGAAAGACAGCATATGTGACCTGTTTTCATTGAAAATTTGGAATACGTGAGGATTTTAGAATCTCACATAATGTCGAAAACAGTTGAATTTTTTGGAATTTATTCTGAAACTTATTCCAAGAAATAGTTGACTTTTTTTGGAAGTATTTACAGTTATTCGATGGCATCCTACTGAGTTTCCAAATATTCTGAGCCATTATTTTTCTGCCTGCATCAGACATTCAGATTGGAGATTAGTTTCTGAGCACTGGATGTTTGCATTAATTGAGTACCTTTACCTGGCCTGTTGGTTGTATTTCATATGTTATGTTCCATGATATCATTCCTAGAGGAGACGCGATTTTGATAGCTTGATCCAGAGTTTTCTTTGTCACAATTTTCAAGGGATTAAATTTCCATTAACTGTGGTCTCGTGAATCGTTCTCACACCAATCGGCTGTTATTTGGCTGTCGGAGCTGTGCAGAACAAATAAAATCATAAAACATTGATTTTCCTAGTGTTAATAAGATAGATACAGAAATTGCGACCTTACTTTTGAAAAGAATCACCGAGTTCTTTGTATGTTCAGCCAGCATCTATCTTCCAATGTTTATTAATACGTTGATGCAGAATTTTGTAAAGTCAATGCTATCACTCTCTGTGATTGCGCAAAGAATAAAGGTTTTTTATATTATATTTTCACGCATAAATATGTTGTGATTTTTTTTAACATTGTTCAGGTACATTGCTACATTTCTACTTCTCTGGCGTCTAAGCAGAAGAGCAGTTCTGCTGCCACCCAAGATTTTAGGGCTTGACTTTCGGGGTTACATAAAGTCTGGTTGGTTTCTATTTTAGATTAGTGCTGAGATAATTTTTTATCCCTTTTCGTTGACTTTCATTTCACCTTTGATACGATCATCATCATAAATATTTAATCAGTAACCTAGCTATGCCAGTTGAATGTGGGTGGTGAAATAGTCATTAAATCTGTATGATGAGTTCGTCAATATGGTACCCCTATTTCCCCATGTTATAGATTCCTATACTGAGAATACGTTAAGTGAAATAAAAAGAGCTAGAACTCAGTGTGAAGTTTCGATTTTTAAATTCCACCATATTATTGAATATATATTTATTTTATAGAAATAATAATAGTAGACTCAATGTGAATTTTTTGTATCATTTAAAAATTTATCTTTTTCTTGAAATGTAGCTTCATAAATGAAAATGATAGATTAAACAGTGCAGTAAATGCCAAAATAACCGAAGTTATTAGAAATAATCCTCAGGTCTTCCAAGTTGGTTGCCAACTGTCAGGTATCCGAAAATGTCCTGTGATCAACTAGTGCTGTAAATCAGATGTTACAATGAGAAGTCCCTCTATTTTGTGTAGATGGTAATCCTGGCGGGCGTCTGACCATGTATAGTTCCCCTCAAATCCCGTTACGTCAAGATAACTCTAGAAAGGATGAGAAATATGGAGAGGAATTATTGTCTAAATCTCTGTTTTTTTGTTCAACCATGATTATCCACAAAATGAAAGGGATGTACGGCTTCAATTATTGAAGTGCTTAGGTTCAGGAAATATGATTAATTTTCCACCATTTGATCAACGGTTTTGTTGATGTTTGGCAGATGGTGCATCTTCCTTTAATAGCAACGCACAAAATTTTGAGGTTAACAAATACAAGATGGAACACCGGAAGACCTTTCATGCAAAAAAGATGAATTTTTTTGATACATCCCCACAATTCTTTCATGACTTTCAATCCTCTACTCTTTTATTATTATTGTTTTCTTTATGTCATCATGTGCCCTAAAGTCCCAAAAATCATTATCTCGAGTCACAGTCTGTGCAATGTCCAATGTAGCATTTATGCCAGCAATATCTTCCTAAGGGTGATCGCTTTCTCCTGTTTCTTCCCTCTCACAAGCTTTTACCTTGGCCTTAAATTTAAGATTTACAGCATTGCTGAAACCACCTGAATAGGAAGTTTCCTTTTTTGTTCAGCTAATCAACAGCACTGCTGTTGACTATAAAACAGTCTCAGTAATCAACAATTGCAAAGAAAATTGTATACTTTTCTCAATACGGAAACGATTTCATGGTGAAACTTCTTTTTCGTATTTTCCATAATATCTCTCATTTAATTTAATGTACTATATTTAATTTAATATATGTAATTTTATCATTTTAATTAGTTTTATCTCTGGTATTAGGTGGACTTCTTCTTGGAAGAACTCTTTCAGTCCTATTCACAATGACTCTGGCCACATCTATGGCTGCCCGCCAGGGTTCAATGGCTATGGCTGCTCATCAGATTTGTCTCCAAGTGTGGCTGGCTGTCTCTCTCCTTTCTGATGCATTGGCTTTGTCTGCCCAGGTACCCACGCTAATCATTCGCTTTTATGACTCCTTTCCTTTAGTTTGGTGCATCAACAATATCACTTGATACTGTTAAGTCGATGTTCTCGTTGTTCGTGAAACATATGCCTCTTTGGATTGTGCTCGACTGCAAAGCCAAGGCTGTTTTCCTTTAAACAGGTTTCCACAGCTTTTCGTGTTAATTTTTTTTAACCACTTAATTTCCTACATCATATCAACGAACTTCTTGGGGCTGGCACCTTGTATCTACCATGATTATCTGATTTAGATGAACTGAACCAATGTAGAGTGTTAGCATGGTTTTTGACAACATCTATATTGTACTTGTGTTTTTTTTCATAATTATAATGAGAATCGTCTCGCCCATGTTAAGTTGCAAGTTATTGGTGAATTTTGGCGGTAGAAATTGTCCCTTGGTAGCAATGGCACATGATTTTTTTGTAATAGTCTAAAGTCATTCTCAACATTGAAAAGTGCAATAGGCCATGCTGCTTACAGGATTGGCATGAACCCCCCTGTTACTGACAGCCTTGTGGTTTTGTGAGTTGAAGGGAAGAAGCGAGTGGAAATTAGATGTAATATCCTCAACATGATACTGTGTCGAGGGGGTCAGAATCAATTAATGATTGAATTCCTCTTTGTTATTAAAAGATAAGTTTTGAAGTTGACCAGTTCCTTGTGGAGTGTCCCAATTCAATATTGGTATCAGATTTGATGGTCTTCGACACTTCTATAACCTTTTTCTTTGAAATACTCGAGTAAAAGCACGGCCATGGAGAGTGATTATAAGAATTAAAGAGATAAAACCAACGTAGTTCCTCGTTGCCTTATATTTTTGTAATTTTGACAGGAAGTGGGTGATATTCATTCTCTCTATTAGCTTCTGTTTTCCTATATCTTTTCCAGAATTTCTTTATTGATAAAATCATGACAAAGGCATATTGATAAGTCGACCAATCTTCGTGAGGGTTATTGACAATTACGCAAACTTGATTTCTGTGTCTCAATACATTCAAGTATCTACCTAAATTCAACAAAAGAAAGAGCTTTTGTGTCAATGAAAAGTCTAGATTTATTTCAAATATTCTAGACTAAAAATAAGGACACTTAAGAGAAGAAACGAACGTAATTAGAGTTGATGACCACTGACGTCCTTGTGGAGGAAGAGGTTGGCGACGAAACTTCTAAAGTAATCTGCATTAGAAGGCATGATTGGCCGTTCCTCTCTCTCTCTCTCTCTCTCTCTCTCTCTCCGTACATACGCTACGTATAGATGTATTTATGTAGGGAACAGGTGGAATAGATCAACCATTACAATGAGCTATTTACTTTTTGCGGTGACCAATATGAGATTATTCTTTGCCCCCCCTCGTGTGTGAAGGTACTTTGGTTCATGTGGACACTATGGTTGGGGCATGAGAAACCTTAGAGCAGTGATTGGCTCTGAGATTATTTTAAAGACATCTGATCATCTAATTCAATACTAATTGACAACAAGTGAAGTAGGTTCAGTTTTGTGAGTTTAAAGCAATAACTTCCTTTTTTTATTGCGGGTGCACGTAGTTTCTTTTTTTTTTATGCGAATTATGTAGATCTTGCCTACTCGTGGTTTATCTCGTTTATTTATTTTGCTCTATTAGAGTTGGGTAATAGATCATGTTCCTCAGACTATCGTGGTTCATCTCGTTTGTTTCATTTCAACTGATGAAGTGAGATTTTTCGTGTGTTTAGGCACTGATTGCTAGCTCTTTTGCGAAACGTGATTACGAAAGGGTGAAAGGAATAGCCAGCTATGTGCTGAAGGTAAGTGTCGAAAGATATTCTATGACCGTTGTCCCTCGTGTCATTGAGTGTAATACATGTCCTTCTGTGCATGGTGACCATTTCTCCTTCTTCCCATGCTCGTCTTCATCAGAGGACATTTTTTTTTCCCGCTTAAGACAAGTTGTCTGGAAACACTACTTGAATGTTTATTGACTCACGTGTAGGTAGGAGTTCTTGCGGGCATTGCTTTAGCTGTCATCCTGGGTGCATCGTTTGGTTCTATGGCCAAATTATTCACAACAGACATCGAAGTCCAGAGAATTGTGGCTACGGGCTTGCTGGTATGTATTTCTGGGTCAGACCCCCCCAAGAGCTTTTCTGCCCTTTTTTACGTCTTATCTGATGCTTCTGTGGTCGAAATTTTGTTTCAGTTTGTCAGTGCAAGCCAACCTATTAATGCTCTGGCTTTTATTTTCGATGGACTTCACTTTGGTGTCTCTGATTTCTCATATTCAGCTTTATCCATGGTAAATCACCCAGAGTGACCTTTTTCCTTATTATCTATTATTATGTTTAGCCATCCTCGTTCCGTATTGTATGCCTAGGCATGTTCCCCTGAAAGTCATTTCTATTTGTTTTGTAAAATATTTACGCAGATGGTCATTGGAGCAATATCCTCTCTAGCTTTGTTTTATGCCCCTTCTATATTTGGGCTTCGAGGAGTTTGGTTTGGATTGACTCTCTTCATGAGCCTGCGAATGACCGCAGGTTTTTTAAGGTAAATCCCCTGCTTTATTTTTACCTGTCAACAGTTTTCTTGAATCGACCGTAGCCCAGGCACGGTGGTTAGTCCTTCGAATCGGAATGATCTTCTGATTTCACATGCCTATGGGCCGTGGGATTTTTAGAGGGGATTCCAGGATTGCTATTTTCCAAGGCTCACACTTTAAAATGTGCCCAAGTTGGCCAAGTTATCAAGAAAAGTTTTGGGGAGACAGAGCAGCTTCATGTTTCTAACAGCTAAAATTATGCATACACACCGGCCTAGTTAGCTTTTAAAAATTTCGATTCGTGTAGGAAAAACAGTTGGACTAAATAGAATAGCTAGAAATATCTTTTTTTAAAAATATAACAGGGAGAAGTAGAGATATAAATATGTTATATATTCAATGGTTTTTTCATAATTTAATTTATTAGCATGACTTTTCCTATAATCCTGCACGCCCCTGGAAAAAGAAAAAAAGCTCTCTGGGAGTGTTCCCTTTTAGTGTGAAGTTTTTATGTTCTCCGTTATTGTTCTTTTGGAGCTCTTTTTTAAAAAAAAATATTTTATTTCTCATCTAATTTTTTCCATAGTCGATTAATTATAACACCGTCAGCTTCTTCCTTTTTTTCTCGATCACTGCTACCAATGGCCCTCAGAACAAAGGACTTGAGTTGAGTGGGGGACTGGACTGGGGATGGTAAAGAAGCGGGCATTTTTTCCTGAAATGCTTTCATCACATACACCCCGAGTTTTACTCCTCCATTAATATACTTATTATAAGCATGTGACCCAAGACCATATAGTGACTGTGCGTGCGCATTTACATGCTCATCACGCATACAAAATTGGCCAGGGGAGCTGGGCAGTGTCCAAATCTTCATCCCCAAAAAAAGGCTTTCATCCATCTGTTCTCTGTTGTCTCTTATATATATATATATATAGAAATGATTCGAAACTGTGATAGTCTTACCATCTGTGTGTTTTCTTTTCTTGCAGGCTGCAATGGAGAACAGGCCCGTGGAGTTTCCTACACCAGAGCGGCTCCATCCCCAAGGTTGGTGGCGCATCTGAAGTTCTTCTAGTCCGATCGATCTTCATAATGCGCCTTTTGGTTTAATCTTTATGTCTAGCTTCGCTCGGTCATTAGAAGATGAGAGATTGGGTCTCCGTTCATGCCATTCACCACCAAAAAACCGTAGAAAAAATTCAAACTATGAAGAAACATCTGGGCTTGATTCAATTCTTTATCAGTTTCACAATCATGACTCATGGTGAATCCCAACCATGTCGTTCTATAGCAATGAATCTTCTAGGTTTCTGGCTATACGTATGAACAAAAAATGGAGGAGATCGGCGCTCGAGCTTGCTTCCGGGCGTCGTGAGGATTTGAGTTTATATTCACGAGATTCACCCACCCACCCACAAAAGTGTATGAATCCTAACTGGAAAGAAAATCAGAGCTTGTCTAGACTTCAATGGCAGGGGGTCAATTTTTTTTATTTTTTTGTCAGAAAAAAGAAATCTCTGTATTGTATTAAAGTGTATAATTCTCGATCTTTGCCAAATTGGGGCAACCTGACGAGATTTCAGAATTGATTCCAGGTTGCGGGCTGAACCCCACGCTACCCTCCGATCTGCTATTGCCAAAGCTCATTTGGATAGAGCCCGTGCATCAAAGGTTCCAACATCTCGGCTCGAGCCACTTTGAGAAAATTTTGCCCTCTTTTTCCCCCCCCCCCCCTCCCCAAAATGTTTTTTTTCCTTCTTCGAAGTAGCCATTTTCTCTTGTGCTCATATAAATTTTATAATAATAGTATGGCTAGCGGTTCATCAAATGGTGTGATTTAGCGCAACCCAACTCATCTCTACCAGTTGGGCCGGGCTGGACCCCGGATGGGCCCAATAAGAGCTTATGCCTCCTGCTGTCCCCTCCTCTTGACCAGGGGCCCAGTAACCCAGTAAAAGAGGAGAGAGAGAGAGAGAGAGAGAGAGAGAGAGAGAGAGAGAGAGAGAGAGAGAGAGAGAGAGAGAGAGAGAGAGAGTAATCCCATCACGGCATCACGGTGTTGTTCCAACAAGTTGGGAGTTCAAGTCCGCTGCTCTTGTTCTTGACTAGTTAAACTGAGCTGATTAATTAGGCAGGTCTCAATGAGCTCCTGTTTCCACGCGCTGGTCGGCGGCTGGAAGGGCCCGAGGCTTTATTTCAACATGGAATCTGCCTGCGTCTGGGGCTTATTTATCAAAAAAAAAAAAAGTCTCTCCTTAAGAAAGAAGGAGCGTCCCACCTACAACGCGGGTCCTGCCTAGTTTTCTCGGCTGAATGGGAGACCAATCGTTATTTCTCGGGGCGCCTGGTTTTTCTTCATCAATCGGCATCTGGGCTTATTTCTCAAGGTACAGTCCAGAGAGAGACCCGCCCGCGCTGGGGACGCGTCAGGAAGAAATAAACAGAGGAAGGCGAGAAAGGAAGGAAGGAAGGAAGGAAGAGAGAAGCTTCAACTCCCTCCAGCAATCGCACACACATACAAACAAGCTGCAGAAGATGATGGCATGAGCTTGTCCAAAAGAGCTCTCTGGAGAACGGGCGCGAGCCCCACCGGCGACGACCCACGGGTGGTCTGAAGAAGAAGCGAAGCCGTGGAGCTCCTCCGGGCAGCGCAAGCTCGGCTGCTCCGAGCTGCTGGGCTCGGGCTTATTCCTGGCCTCTCGCAATGGGGCCCGGTCGATGCAGGAAGCCGGCGGCGCCCGTCAGTGCTCCAAGGCGCTCCTGATGGACAGCGGGGGCCCTTGGACCAGCCCGCTGGCGATGAGGCTGTGGTTCAAGAATAAGACGATCACCGTTATGTCATCGTGGAAGTGGCGCCGAACCTTCCGGTCGATCCGCCGCAGATCCGAGTAGCGCATCTCGCGTTTTCTGGCGGCCTCCTGGAGAGCGGCCTTCACCAGCCTCCTGGCGCTTCCCTGCGAGCAGCAGACGCAACCGATGGGCGGGCGGGCGCGCGGCCGTAGACCGACGACACAAAATGATCACGAGGGCAGAGCTCAGGAACCCACCACGCGAGGATGGTTGTGAATGATGTCGACCGCCTTCTCGTTGCTCAGGTGCTCCCACAACCCGTCCGAGGCGAAGATCAGGAAGGAGTCGTTCTTCTGAAGAGGATGCGACAGGACGGCCGGCCGAGAGGACAGAATCGGCATCCCCATCGCCCCCGAGATCCTGAACTTTGGATTTATGGGCTCCCTGTTGTACTCGGCGTGCTTCATGTAAGCGTCGCCCAGCGATCGGGAAACCTGCAAATGTCAAATGGATGGAGAAATAAGGGACGACGCCTCGCCGGAAGGGGTCAATTTATCTCAGCTCTCCTTGGATATTCACGAAAATTATATTAGTCTGACGTGAAAATTGGTGACTTGCATACGGATTTAATAAACACGAACGAACGTCTGCCATACTTGAGGAAAAAAAAACAGGTCTCCATGGGCGAAACAGCTCCCAAGACCCCCCCTTGTTTAATCAACTAGACTAGCTATGATTCGAGAGCTTGGCTTATCTTGCATGAGGAGTTTAGGAAATTCGGGACATAAAGGAGGTTGGTTCTCCTGAAAGAGAATCAAGGTATGTTCTAGCTAGCGGCCAACAGAGTCAGGCTTCTCATTTGTGTGACTCAAGAAGTAGAGCATTGTGGATATCGATCCTTGGGTGATTTATGCATGATCTAGATAGAAATCTAGATCCGTGGAAACCTTACATGCCATCCAAAGAAAATGGTGTTGTTCTCAGTTATAATTTAAAATTCACAAAAATCATGGAAAAAATAATGTCATCCTAATTATATATATAATTATCACATTTAAAATAATAAATTCCTTGTTCATATAAAAAAATGCCCTTGGAAAGTGTGGTTAGCATTTTTTTTAACAGTGATCTTTAAGGACACTGATGAGTCTCCTCAGGCAGAGTGGACAAGTTCCCAAGATTACAGGAGATATAGAACAGCTATACCATGGAGAAAAACAAGTTTAATAAAATAAAGGGTGATTAAATGTTTCGGTTGAAAACGCTTCCCCAGGGCCAAGGCATTGAGGTAAAATGTAGAGCGTCTAAAAAGGACAAGGCAGGAATGAATATTGCATAAAAATCCACTTCAGCATGACAGGACCAAGTTTATTGGAATTGGCTACCAATCAATCGGAGGGAGGCTGTAAAAAAGAACTTTAAGCACAGACTAGAAATCAAGCATCAAGCTTCCTAACTGACGGTTAAAGATTACTGCCCAGGCTGAGAGGCGAGATACTGGACAACACCTAGGTGAGAACTAGCTTTAAATATCTTTTTAAATTATGACGAATAAAAAATAATAGCATACATATCTGTATAGATAAATGTTCATATTATCTATAGATCCCGCAGGAATCAGACAAATAAACGTTCAAATTAAACATAGCATCAAATAAAGTTCAATATAAAGGAATAATTTCAAAATTGGAGATATACATTATTTGGTAAATTAATATAAATAAAAGTCTTAGTTGGTACGGTAAATTAATATACACCACAGGAAATACCAATTAATGATAATATATCTAAAATCCCATTGCAACTTCTATAGCTACCACCAACGCTCATGAACTGGGTATTGTCTTTCTCCACTACTGAAAGTGCGAGTGTCTTGGCTCCCCTAAGCATCTGCAGTATATGCACCCATGGAACATAGCTCCACCTCATTTGAAATATCTGCAGTTTGGTCGGTGAGTACCCAATAAGGTCAAGAACATCCACCCCATCCCTAAAAGCTCGACCAAAAAATCACCTCCTTATCTCTGGGAATGGCAATATCGACATTCACTAAAACAGTAGTGAGGGATTCTGTAACTCCATTTATTTAGTTGTCTAAAAGACTGAAAATAAGAGATAAAGAATTCAATATGGCTCTTTTCAAAAAGGAATTCCTTTCAGATGAATGGACCTGACATCCCCAGCCGTTCACATGAGCATAGGGAATCGATGCTCAAGAATTACCCCTTACCGGACGGATAGGTGATTAATCACTTTTGATCTGACCTGACCTATTGGGGCCAACAAGTTCATCAATATGACTCGCCTCCCATTCCACTGTGCATTTATTAAACAAAGAAGAAGAGGATTGAATTCACTTTCTACGGTGAATTGGTCGTCCCATAACTTCTGCGTGTCTCATGTGTGTGGAACCAGGTCTTTTTCGGTTTCAGCTCAACTGATGTGTGTAGTGCTGGGCGTGAAACAGTCCCCTGTAGACCATTTTGTAACCGGGCCTTCGAATCCACCAGGGCCTTATAGTCTCTGATAGAAGAGAAAACCGCCAAACTAAAGAAGAAATAGCGCTCTTTATAAGATTAGGCATGGAGAACTGTTCGCGGGGAAACTTGCAAGTCAAGTTTGGGAGGAGGGAGGGTGTCGATCCAACATGCCAGGCTCATTTTCATTTAGTTTCGAAAACATAGCTTTGTGCAGTTTTGGTTGCTGTCCGTTGTTGTCAAAATGGAGCAGAGGCATAATTTTTTTTCCAACAGCACTAACCACAAGAGCAAGTTTAGTTCCAAGATCGAGGTAATAGCGTATGTTGGGTCTCAAGATGGGCCAGGGAACGCAATCAATGAATGGATGAACTCTTAGCCACTCCAATGAACTGGAAGTGGGATACCAGAGTCGAATTCTTTATAGCAACCGGATCCAAAAGCTTAGTTAGATTTCTGGAGGGGAAATCTTGCTTCAACAATTGAAATGATCTCCAAGGTCCATTCATTCATTAAAAAGGGCTTCGTGCCTCCAACGGGAAAGCATAAACATTGGGACCAAAACCACAATCTAGAACAGTTGAACACATCTGAGCAGTTACAAAGTGCATCATGTGGTTTTTTCACGTCATTAGTACTGGCTTCTCTCTTGATCTTGTAGTTCGCAAAATAGGAATAGATTCCCTTGACGACTTAACAGATTCTTCTCTTAGCAGACAGTCACAGAGCAAGATGCAACTGCCCAGATGTAAATAGCTGTGGCATTAGATTCCCTAGAACTTTTTCATGCAAAAATAGGAAACCCTAATGCATTTAATTTGGTAGCCTAAGGCGGCTACCTGTGTTCCAGGTGACTCTTTTATAGCAATGACTTGAATCAAAATAATTACTGTGAAAGCCAAGTCAGAATGAAAACGAAGAAAGTAAAGGACAGAAAAAAAAAATGTTAAGCATAAGAATTAGACGAAGATAAAATGAATTTGATAATAAAAAAAAGGTGAATTGAATTGAATCATCAGTCTTCAAGAATTTTTTAATCCAGACATAATCAATGACCGAAAGTGGATGTAATAGCACCGAATCATCATTCGTTTCCCCTTAAACTAAAAAATGAAGTGCATAGCCATATAATCTATTCGTGTTGATATCAGATGATAGTGAAATATGCAGTGTTAAATACAACTAAACACAGCATAACCATGACAAAATAAACAAGCATTCCCATATTTAAGGATGTTGCGAATGCCCACACTTTTCAGGAAAAGAATTATACATTCCATAAATATGGTGAGGAGAATTATTTCTTAATTTCAACAAGAGCGCAAGAGTACAAGTGGAAACCTGAATAATGCCTTTGACCCTCCAAACCCCATGTTTGAGCATGACAATCTGTGGATCATTTGGGTGTTGTGCTTTCAGCTCCTGTCTCGCAGCCTCAACATTAACATTGTGCTCAGTCGACAGTTGTATGGCAGCAATTTCACCTGTATTGCCGACCCTTTTACCCAGAACAACGCGAGAGTCTCCCAGGTTTGCCACATAAAGAGTCTGGTGACAGATTATGCCAACAAGACAACAAGAGCCTTGAGTAGCAATCTCAGGGTGAGAGTCCCACAGCTCGGAAACAAGGGCAGTAAAACCCTCCTCCGTTTGCAGAAACGCTCTCTCGATGCTTTCAGGCGTCACACCTACCGGACCAGAAGAAACCTCTGCACAAATCCAAGCTTACCGGCTTAAAGGGACCGCAATTTCTCTCTTCCATGTGGATAACTAACGAAGGAAATAAAGAAATGAAATTAACTAACCAACATCTCCTAGATTGAAGACGTAATTGTAGTCAAACACGCACTTGGTCACATTCAAATGAGATGCCTCCGAGGAATGATAATAGAAAAGGAAAAACAACGGTAGCAATTACCATAGGTGCAACTACAATCAACAACCATATCCAGGAGCTCGCATAATCACCACACCTTCTTGACAGGGTCACCGATTCATGAAAAACACGGCCAAAAGTTAGGAATCTCCATCAAACACAGACCTTCTCTTGGCCGCCTCCGTAACTATCCTCTTTTGATCTCCTTTGCTTAGATGGCAGTTGGCAAAATTCTATGATTTGGAGGATGATAGCAATCCATGCGGCCCAAAATATTTTGAATTATTTCTATCAGGAATATCCCCTAGTTATTTATCGTTTACCATGCTTGAATTATCCTCCTTCCGCCTTCTTCCGAGTGTTGAGCAACACAACTTTGATTAGCATTTACAAATGAAATTTTACTGCGATGAGTACGACTAACCTTTTGGATAAAAATGCAGAGCGTGAGCTAAACAGAGTCTACGGAGAAAGATGAAAATCCATCCAGAAAAGATGAAACAACCATTTAGGTCTCATCATGTTCAAATAGATGAATTACTCGGGCATTAGTGAAAGAACTAGATACAGATTACAAGACGGAAAGACGAGAGAATGGATTAATTATCCATCACGGTGAACCAACGAGAATGAATCCAAAATTTTGAAGTGAAAAAAGTATTAATGTGCGAAATTAAAAAAAAATTACCCAGGCCTACATCGTCCGACGACTTACCTCGGAAATTAGAGTGGAGATGGTCGCACGCGTACCGCGCGGCCTCGGGCCCGCCATGCCCGTCGTAAACCCCAACGAAGGCCCCGAATGGCCCCGATTCGATCCGGCACTGGTCCTCCAGGACCTGGTTCCCCTGAACCACGGCCATAGAGAAATCGCCGAAGGCGTACTGTCCGATGTCCCGATACCGCAGAAGACCATCGATCCGCTCCCTCCCCGCTCCGCCATCATCGTCGCCGCTGCCGCCATTGCTCGCGTCCACTGGACTCCAGCACAGGGACAGCAATCTCATCAAGGCCGCAACGAGCATCCCACATCTCTCAGCGGACAAAACCCTAATTCTTCTCCCCACAGACCCCCCCCCACAGACCGAGCATGGAGCCCTAAGAGCGTCGCCGCTCCTCCGTTCCAGCGGCGGAGCTGCGCTAGCGCAAGTTAGCGACGACGAAACTGGCGCAGGATAGCGCTACCCATCGCAGGAAGAGAGAAAGAGAAAGAGAGAGAAAGAAAGATAGAGAGCGAGAGGAGAGAGAGAGAACGATTTCGGACGTGGGGAACCGTCTGAGACCAATAAAGCGTCGGGGGCCCGGGGGGGGGTGTAAATATTACATTGGGCCCTATAATTATTTAATAATTATATTAATTCCTTTACCAAGACATTTGTATAAGATTCTCTTACAACTCCGTAATCTATGATTCTAGCCCCCATATTTTTTATCTTTATTCAAAACCTCTCGAGGAGCACAGTCTGCATCCATTAATCGCGCATCTGAGAGCCCTTTTTATGAGATGGCTAAAAAAATGGAGCAGAGAAGATAATTCAGGGTAAAGTAGAGGACCTTTTAAAAAAATTCCCATCCTTTCGGATGACGGCGGCCGATGGACGTCGCTCTCGGGTCCCCACGCTGGCCACGAGCCCAACAATGGTAGGCATGCGACTCCGCCGCCGCCGCCGCCGCCGCCACCCAGCCGCCCCTCCACTAATCCACCCAAAAAGTCAACTATTTAATTAGAATAGCATGGGGTGTTGACTAGTCCCCCTGACGCCACTAGGAAAGAGCAGTAGCCCACCCAACTGATGGTCAAAACCATGCCTTTTAAAATTAAGATTTTTAATCCAGCATGCATGGCTAGAGAGCATGGTCAACGAGGATTTCAAGGAGATTGACCAAGCTTTCTAGACAAGAGTAAACTTTTCATTAGAGCATCATGGGTGTGGACGAATCACCAATATGCACTGCTGATGTTATTGAAGGGCAGTAACTCGAAGCTGTTCATCAAACCATGTTTTTTAGATCCAATTTCCTTTTACACTCACTTATGAAAGTCAACTTATATCTATAACATAATGGGAGTTGACCTATTCCCAATCTGCTCTGCCGCTATTAGGAAATTAGGAATGACTAGTACCCCGCCCAGTTGATGGTCAAACTCAAGTTTCCCAAAATTTATATTTTTAACCGAACAGAGCTAGAAACCTTGGTGAATGGGCCAAAAAGCAAGCTTTGACATGTAGTCCTTTTGCAAGAATTTAAATGAAGATGATGGCGGCTTTGACAAAATTTGGGATGCTTGAAATTAGGTAAATCGACCAAAATATTATGTACACATGACATTTTAGTTTTTTGTAAAAATTAGCTATGTACATCACAATGTTCATTGCAAAAGAAATTGAGAGTGGATTACATAGAGGATTCAAATGACATATGGGATATGATAAAATCTTATATTTAGTGGAAGAACGCTATCAATGGTTACAATTGAAGAAAGCTGTAAGAAATTTTAAATGGAGATGTTAAATTTTCAAATTAACAAAGAACAATATCAAAAAAAATGAGATCACATACTCTAATCCTATTTTGCAAGAAGACTATGAGTCAATGTATCTACAAATTTTATTTTAGGACTATCATGAAATCAAAAAAGACCATATTCAAAGAAGATCATATCCTAAGATATCACATTTGATTACTAGGAAGATAAATGATGTAGTAGTAACTAATTTTCTTTTAAAAAATAGTATGTTTGTATCAAAATTCAAAGTTTCATAATCAATCATATCAGATCAAAATTCAATTAAATTTTTACATGCTATTTGGAAAAGTTTGATTATTGCTTAAAAGTTAAAATCATTACTAAATAGATGATCAAATAGAAGTTGTCAACATGGAATTTGACAATTTGATTCATTCTATTTCAAGAGAAAAATTAAGATAGTAAAATTAAACACTAGTTTAAGTGGAGCTTACTTGTAACTTTATAATCAAATGTTCTATCGATGTAGTTTTATTTTTCATTATTTATTGTTTCCTTCAAAGCTTCTTTTATTTGATATATTTTCCAAAACGTCTTGAAAAAGTATTGCAGTAGACAAGTTGCCATACCGCATTAAAGTAGCGACAAAAATATCTACCAACCAATTGGTATTGGTGATAAGAATAGGAGTAAAAAAAATCAACTAATGATTTAGTTGTGTTTTATTTGAGTAGAGGAACATTTTTTGCTAGTAATAATAAATTTTAGTTCAAAGAAATATGGACTATTCAAAATGTAATAAAAAAGTTAATGATAACAACTAATTTATTTACTTGCAAGTGAAAATGAACAATTTTTTGCCTTATATTATAAATACTTATGAATATTTTGTAGAATCACGTGATGACTTGATGAAAAATTCTTTTGAAGTTGGGAAGACTGATGCAGCAAACAACCTAACTCTAATAAACTAAAACCCCCCAAGAAGTATGAAGATCAGATTACAAACACGAGATAACTTAATTTGTGATTTGGCCTCTAGTAAAATACATCATAGAGTATTATCATTTTTACTTTTATTGAAGGTGATTTGACCCCTAGTATCATTCTTACATCATAGAGTAAAATACATCATAGTAATCTCTTGGTACTTGTCTAGAGAGAGAAATAAGCAAGAGTTACTGGCCGGTGAGAGAGAAGAATCATGCGGAGGGGTTAGGCTTCTCTATATCCATCTCTCTCTCTCTCTCTCTCTCTCTCTCTCTCTCTCTCTCTCTCTTCTCTCTCTCTCTCTCTCTCTCTCTCTCTCTCTCTCTCTCTCTCTCTCTCTCTCTCTATATATATATATATATATAGATAGATATATCTATATATATAAATATAAAGATAGAGATATCGTTCTGTCTGGACCTCGGGTATAAACAAGGATTGATTATTTACTGCACTCCTCCGACTGCGCACCCCAAATGGAGACAATATGGGGGTGGGATCTGCCACCGCTCCCGGAGCCCAACCGGCTGTCGTCACCCGGCTTCGCTCACTAATAACTTACTTACAATTAGAGCGAGAGAGATTGCAAGATATGGATCGGTAGAGAGAGAGAGAGAGAGAGCGGCAGATGAGCTTGAAGAGGATCAGCCTGGGAGAAGGTCGTCGTTACAGGGCGGAGACCGGCAACTCCCCGCCATGGCCGGCGAAGTCCGACATCTGAGCCTGGTCCTTGCACTCGCCGAGCTCCTCGGCGAGCTTCGCGCAGAGCTGCACCGACGAGGGTCTGGCTGTCAGCTCACCATTTCATCTTGTGAAGAGCATCCACAAGCAGAAGAAGAAGAAGAAGAAGAAGAAGAAGAAGAAGAAGGAAGAAGGAAGAAGAGGAAGAGAGGTGGGATGTACCTTTCTATAGGAGGACGGCTCGCCGGATGTTTTTCTAAGCTCTACGACGTAGAGAGATGGGCTGAGCTCAAAAACCTGAAATATGCTAAAATTAGCAAGGTGGTCGCGGAACTTATGGCTCGCCGGCAGGTTCACAGGTGAGGATGTTACCTCAGCCGCAACGGATAGATGGCCGTGGGTCTTGGAGCCTTTCCCAGGGTGAGTGACCTTCAGCTGAAGGAGAGAGAGAGAGAGAGATAAGTTCCTGAAACTAGGGTTTTAAAGAGATCCTCAGCTCGCTGCGAAGAGAATGCTCCAAGTTCTTACCCTGCCATGCTTCCGCTGGACTTGGAAACCTATTCCCGTGACGATATTCTCGATCTTTTCCAGCATGCATTTTGAAGAATAGTTCGAGGTGAACCGGATTTTCCTCTCGGAGATGTCCTGAGATCAGTCAGATTATGTAAGCTCTCCCGCGGCTTCATCACATCACTGAAGGAAGAAGAAGAAGAAGAAGAAGAAGAAGAAGAAGAAGAAGAAGAAGAAGAAGGCGGAGGAAGAAGAAGATGGAGGAGAAGCCCACCTCTTTCTCGAAGAACCCGGAGAGGTCGAGGGAGGAGGACATTCCGATCAGGGCGAAGGCGTTGATGAACGAAGGAACATTCTTCTGCTCTACCATGGCGGAGGCCTTTTCCAAACACGGCAAAGGAAAGACGATGAATGAGTGAGACGTCAAGGAGAGAACGATCAATTTTTCTTTTACTTGAATGGCAACGGGCGACGAGAGCTGACCTCCTTGACTGAGAATTCATCACAGTCGAGGTGAGCATCCTCGTCGTCCTCGTCGGGCACTGCTGGAGCGTAGCCCTCCTTGAACCAGTCGTCGGCCCTGATGTCGTCCACGGTCAACCTCGTCCTCGGGTTGGGATCGAGGATTCTCCGGATCATCATCCTCGCGCCGGGAGAAAGCCACTTCGGAATCTGGGTCTCGGCCTTGGAGATCTAAAACCAGGCCGCAGGGACGAAGGTCAGCGCCCAAAGGGCTTCCGGTTTCTGAAAGTCAACGAGAAGAGGTGAAGGATGAAGGCGCGGGTACCTTATGGTAGAGGACGGCGAGGTTTCTGTCGTCAAATGGGAGGTGGCCGGTGAGAATAACGTACAAGATCACGCCGCAGGACCAGATATCCGACGCCGCGCCATCGTAGCCTCTGTTTTCAAGAATCTACCACAATTCGCCGAGAGAAACCCACTGCCTGTGAGAAAACGAAGGCCAAAAAAGGGGTGCGATCATGCGCCCACCGGCGCTATAGATTACGAATCCCAAGTGCCCACCTCAGGTGCGATGTAGTTTGGGCTTCCGCAAGTGGTGTGGAGCAGACCATCGTTCTGAAAATCATTCCGAGGGTTTGAGAATTTGGATCTGGGCAGCCGAGGATGCCAAAATAGGAGAGAGATTCATCAGTGGAGGAGTTGATGGGGAGGGTGGGCGTACCCTCAGATGCTGAGGCAAGGCGCTGAGGCCGAAATCGGATATCTTTATGTTCCCCTTGCAGTCGACGAGGATGTTCTCCGGCTGCAGAAGAAAATAATATAAATCACGTCTCAGAGCCCAAAAGATTCATGCGGGATCTGGTCTTCTCAAGGGAAATAAGTGCAATTTTTCTTCGTTCGTCCGTGGATTTTGAGGCAGAGAAGAGGAGCGCAGGGATCTGATAATATATGTATATATGTATATATGTATATATGTATATATGTATATACGTATATATGTATATATATATATATATATATATACATATATATTTATACCCGAATTTACCATGTTCAGAAACTCTGAGGGGATAGGATCGTCGTTTACCTTCAAATCCCTGTGGTAGACGCCTTTCCCATGACAGTAACTGATGCCGTCGATCAGCTGCTGGAAGAATTTTCGCCCTTCGGGCTCTGGGATCCTACCTTTCGACACCTGCGGTTTTGAATCAACGGAGAAAGAATGAGCACCGGTCCCCCATGTGCAGAGGTAAAAATTGCATCGATAAACAGCTTCCGTGGATTCCTAGATGTGATATGAAAATTTTCACATACGATTTTGTCAAAGAGTTCGCCCCCGTTGACGTACTCCAGGACCATATAGATCTTGGTCCTGCTCGCTGAGACCTGCCGAACGGAAATTAAATCAGAAATTATTGTCATATTTAAATAAAACAATAGTACAGACCGAAAAGAGATTGCAAAGAAATGAGAGCATTAGAAGAAAAAACAGCGCAGATAAAACAGCAGTAATTAAGTTCAGTGCCCTCCAACAGGGAGAGCAGGATCATGGAGCCGAAGAGCAAATTAGCACCGGAAATCCCCTCGGAAGGCATACACTCAACCGTCCAGAAGAAGACAGACTTGAGGTTAGCAGATATGCCCTTCCTTTGCGGAGGGGCACGGGCCGCCTGGAAGCTTGACCGGCGGTTGCCCCTCCGCCTCAAGACAAATCGACCCGCCCCTCACGCGGTAGCGACCGCCTTGAGGCACTTTATCCTCAGAAGGGCCAGCACCCATGAAAGGTGTTCAAGCATTTTCCGCTACAGGAAAAAAATATCTCATCTTCGTTGTCCACGGTTGTGGCTCTGCCAGAGTAAGGACGTCTCTGTAGACGATGGGCCAGCACATCCGCCCCAACCCCCACAAAATCATTGTCCGGAAGCTAGAGGCCAAAGGGCTTTAGAGAGAGAGAGAGAGAGAGAAGAGAAGCCGGAGAATTCGAGAAACGATGAGATGGCAGAATTATTAAAACAGATGAATAATCGACCGAGGTCCCGGATGGAACAAACCAACCTCGAGATGAATAAGACATAGAAACTCTGCTTCGATTTCCATCAGCCCTCTGTCCATCGCTCTCGATGTACAGATAATGGGAATTCTGATTAGAGAAGACGGTGGGATTTGCCCGCACTTTTTGGCACATGGTTTGAGCAGTATATGGCGCAGGACCCGGCGATACGCCGACACAGCACCGCCTCAGCCATGGGAGAGGCAGCATGCTCCACCACAAGGCCCGCGGCCGCCCATGTGAAAAGGTCCCCCGGCCCCTCACTGACCCACCGCGGCGGTGCCAAAACGGCCGCCCACGCCGAATCGGTGGGGTTCATTCCAGCATGAGCCCCAATTTACAGGTCGGTGAAAGACAGATCCGAAGCCAGAAGGCTCTTCCGCACTGGATCATCTTGTATTCCAGCCACGGGGGAAAAATGAAAAGAAACTCTGAACGGAGGAATGAGGAATCGAGAGTGTATCCTTCCAAAAGTAAAGATTAGAAGAGGGAGTAGACACAAGTTGTTCCTGGATCCGTGGATCATAAAATACGAACGAGAGACCCCCGCATGGGAGCGGGGAACGCTCGATAAGGCCAGGCGGTCGAAATGGGAGGAAGCGTACAAAAGAGGTACCTCATGAAGACGGACGACGTTGGGATGCTTCATCAGCTTCAATGTCCCAATCTCCCTCTTAATCTGTAACCGAGAAAGGGAAAAAAATAGATCAGAAAACAAGTCAAACAGGCTACAATAAATGGCTAGTTACCAGCGGAGAAAATTGCGAGTAAAACAAATGACTAGAAACGGCAACCTCAGTATCCATCCCCTCAAGGCACTCCCTCTTCATCTTTTTTCCCCCAGAAGAATAATCCCAACGTTAACCTCAGGACGAACCTCTCTGTTATCGGTTCGTTAGTCTTAATTCCCTTATGATTCCCAGACTAACGACTAACATATTCGCCTGCAGCTCTCTCTCTCCCTCTCTATCTCTCTCTCTCTCTCCTTCTCATACCCCGCGCGCATCTGTTTCTACGCCATGATCGAAAAACTCAAGTTCCGAGCAATTTCGTCGATCTGACCTGGTCATCGATCTTGAGGGAGAGGATCCGCTGCTTATCAAGGATCTTGATGGCGAAAGCTCGGCCGGACTCGACATGCCGCGCATACTTCACCTTGCCGAAGTTCCCCTCCCCCAGCGTCCTCCCTAGCTCGTACTTCCACCCCCCATGTTGCTGCTGCTTCTGCTCCACCAGCTGCTTCTGCTCCACCTCCTTCCCCACCCTCTCTGGCGACTCCGGCGATCCCCACTCCTCTGGCATTCCCCTCCCTCACAAAACAAGCTACCTCCCTCCCCCTCTCCCTTCCCTGCCGCCTCACAACCTCCCCGCCGGCAAGATCTCCGGCAGTTCGACCGGCGGCGCCGGAGGAGCAAGCTCTCCTGCCTCCCCTCCCTCTGCCTCTTCCTCTCTCTCCCGTCTCCCTCTACACGCCCCTCGCTTTCTCTCTCTTCTGGTTCCCGTCTTCCCCGCCCACTATTTATTCTTCGTGGTCATTAACTAACAATCTCATCCATTTAGAGTCGCGGGATTGAGGCCAAGGTGGGGCCCGCATCCCTTCCACCACTCCCACACGAAACGACCGTCCCGCAGTCCCGTCACCGCCACCAGCTCACCGCCCCGGTAACACCCCTCTTTCACGACGCACCCGCAGCACCAAACTCTTTTGGCATTTACCTGTTTGAGCGGTCATCCTACTGGGCAAGGAAGGGGAACGGTTATTCGTTGCCGCGTCCCACGTGGCAGATATTTCCAATATACCCCTTACGAAAAGGCACAAAGACAGTTAACCCAACGCCAGAAATAAGAAGCGGAAGACATTTTGCCGATTGTCCATAAATAAGACATTGTAGTGGGGCATATTTAAAATTAGACCTCCCCCCAGCCCCCCTCCTGGCAGCCCCCGTGAGAATTTACGTCACGCAAAAGTGGAGTAGTAGCCATTGCCCAATAAACCCAAAGTTTTTATTTTTCGTGATATCGACCCTTCCGGGGGGGATGACGCCATAAATAATAAAGTATAGGATAAAGGGGTTACGTGTAAATATGCCCAACCTCGGGAGTCGTGGTGGCGGGCCAATGAGTGAGCAGGGATTGGCGTATAAGAAAGCGGTTTGATTGGGAGGGGTCGGTGCGCCAACGTCGGAAATTACTGAAAGAGTTGCCCCAAGATGGGGTAATTTCTTATTCAAGAAGGGCATGATTGTACTTTACTATTTTCCAGTTACTTGGAAATATTACTCCTGGCACCACGTTACTTATTGGGGTGGGGTGTGGGCGTCCGCTTCTGGACACGTGGACTGTCGGCGACGGCGTTCCTGGCCGAAATTCGTCCACATCATCCGCCACGCATTCGGCCTCATCTGGTCGGTGCTTTCACTGTTGCACCGATGTGACTCGACGAGGAGGGAGCACGCGAGGCTGGATGACGTGGATGTTCTTGCTCGCGTGTGCGACACGTCAGTCCCGGCAAGAGCGCCCTATATTAAAAAATAAACATTCGCACGGGTTTTTCTTTAGTCCCATGAAAATAACTCGAGGAACATTTCTATAGAAAATGCCGAGAATATTATTGAAGGTGTTATTTATTTAAAATCTGACGGTCACCAAACGTGGCAAGCATCTACTCTGTCTGGGTCAATGATGGGGATGTGGGGCCCAATGCAACCACAGCTTCCGCCAGCCGTAAACGTTCACTCATCCGGAGATTAGAACAGCGTAGATGACGTTGACCGCATTAAATGCATATTGGACCGAGAGAGAGAGAGAGAGAGAGAGAGAGAGAGAGAGAGGTTGTTAACTTGCGGATGGGTGAGGGGCCACCGAGCCTGGTTGACGGGAGGGCTCTATCTGGCGTACACGTACCCCAGGAATCCTTGGATGTTCCCTCTCTGATGACGTGGAATAGTTATTGCGCGGACATGGCGGGGCAAGTGGTCGGACTGGCAGCCAGCAGGACCGAGAACGTGGGTTGACTTGGTGCCGCAGATCCCAGCGTGAGGCGGCGGCTCGTGCATCCCGGCCAGTCCGATACCTCCGCCATTCGTATGATTCACGTGTTTCTTTGACTCGTGAAGAGAGAGAAAGAACCGGGTTACACGCTTCGAGTATCCATAAGAAGATGTAGAGAGAGAGAGAGAGAGCTCGGTTCATGGGCACAGTGGACGAAAGAAGAACATGGAAGAGCGAAAGAGAGATGGAGTAGAGGGGTGCGAAGGAAGGACCTGTGAACGGGGGTGGGACCCAGAGAGCTGGGGGCCGCTGGCTTCAGAGGGGCCCGAGATTGGGCACAGGGCCTATGCCAATTATTTTCAGACAATTATATGTCACAATATTCGCAATAAATAAATATTTAATTACTTTTCTAATTTATTGAATGCTTGTCTTGAATTGGAGCCGATGATCTCCTCCCGCATCGGAGAGAGGGAGAGAGAGATGGAAATTGAAGAAGAGAGAGGGAGAGAGGAGGGAGAGAGAGAGAGATTGAAGGAGAGAGAGGGAGAGAGGAGGGAGAGAGAGGGAGAGAGGAGGGAGAGAGAGAGAGATTGAAGGAGAGAGAGGGAGAGAGGAGGGAGAGAGAGGGAGAGGGAGAGGGGGGGGACGGCGTGGAAACTTGTCCTAGGGTCTCCCATGCACGGATAGTAGCCGGCGACGGATCCCACCGCTGCGGTCCCCGGAGAGGCGGCCTCTCGAGTGGCCCTCCTCCTCCGATTCCTAAGCAACTCCGGCGGGCATCGCCCTCACCCATTAATAGTCTCCAACGATGTCATCTACCCCTACGATTGGCAGGTGTTTCTTAACACTCGTTTAAATATATATATATAGCTATCTCTCTAGGTTGTATAGCTATCTCTCCGTCTCCCCCCGTCTCTTGCATGCTTTTCTCTGTCGTCTACTCTACCTTTGTTCGCATGGCCCTCTCTCGCTCTCACCCTCTCTAGTCGTCTCTCTCTCTCTCTCTCTCTGTCCAGAGAGCTCTCTCTCATCCTGTCTAGGTTATGTGAGCTGTCTGTCTGTCTCTCCCCGTCTCTTGCATGCTGATACCTTCTTCCCTCTGACACCTGCCCTAGGTTTCTTGGCATGGGTCTCTCTCTCTCTCTCTCTCTCTCATACTTGTCATTCACCGCTCTCGTGTCTCATGTTGTCGTTAGCAACCACCCCCCCGGGGCCTCCGATGATCGGAATCTTGACCGACGCCAACACAATTTTTCTCAGAAAAAAGCCCACTTTAGTTTAAAAAAAAGGTCCGGTCATTATATTATCCTAATCTTTTTCCGTGCGCGGGCGGCAATTATAAAAATTATGCCAAGACTTATTCCGGTTCCTTCAGCCACGTGGAAAATTGGGATCAAAGTAGAGAAAAAAATATATTTTGGACTGCTCGAACGCAAGAGTCAACTTCCAACGTTGACTGCTTGAAAGAGAATCCCGGTCCCCACATTACTGGGGAGGCAGAATGGGGCCCATTTGACTTTATTGCCGCTGACGCCAGCGGGCGCGTGATACCCCCCGAAGCTACCAGTCCCTGGTCAAACCGCCACGCGGGTAGTTGTGGGGGATCGCTAGTCGGATTTGCGTCGTCAATAATGGGGATGACGTGGAAGACACCCAGCGAGAGAGAGAGAGAGAAGCGCTAATGGGCTTTCAAAAATGGGCGTGCCCTTCGACCAGTTTCAATGGCCCAATAACTTAGGCAGATATGTTATCGGGCCGGCCCGAAATGAACCACCTAAGATTTGGGCGGTATGCCCACTGGATTGCTAGGCTTCTCTGAAAAGTTATTGGGCCCAAAGAGACATCCTGATCTCAATTTTTTTATTATCATTACAATTAAGCATTTTTATTGTATACGTGAACGTGGTATGATGATTTCCCCAAAAATATATAAAAAACATAATTTCGAAAATTTTACAATAATTAATTCCTTCCCCACCCCATGCACGGATTGGCAGCTTATTGTCATCATCCACGTCAGACACATCACCCAAAGATGGAAATCAAGAACAATAGAACCCAGATCAAGTGTTTGGCTCAGCATCAGCATCAGCATCAGCCTCAGAGGTGGATAATTACCAATACTGACACAAAACTAATCATCATCTTCTCCTGTCTAAATAGGGTAAAAGTCAAAAGTTTTTTTTTATTTGGGAGAGGGTAGAAGATGAACCTGGCTTTCCCGATCTTCAGCAGATGAAGCTGAGAAAAATGATCAGGTTGAGATTATCTTACCACTCCGAGCATCTATTGTACTAAATATGGAATAAACAGGGAGGATTATTTCCACTGTTGCATTGGGTTTTCTAGTAGCTCCACTGTATCATAATCCGGTTGCTGCCACCATTTTCATCGTCATCAACATGAGCAAGAACATCGGAAGGATCCCAGAAGATGGTCAGCTCAGATCGTTGACCCCAATCTCATTGATGGAAGGCGGCGGGCGATATGTATGCAGATCATGGGCAAGGCTCTGCGACAGAGAAAAGTATAAGAAAGGTTGAGATGGGAAAATCATAGAAACTGTCCAATAATAATAATAATAATGATAATCATAAGCATACTCTAGAAAAGAAAAAAACTATTCGAAGAGTGGGTGATGATCACAAAGAAAAGTTTTAGGAGAGGTTGAGACGGGAAAATCATAGAAACTATTCAATGATAATTATAATCTTGAAGAAAAAACTATTCGGAGAGTGGGTGATGATCAGAAAGAGTAGATACATCCTTAAGCTACACTTTATGGATGGCAAGCACCAACAGATGAAACAGCGGCTTCTGGTAAGAACTCCGATGAAAGAAAAAGGAGGCCGGAAATCTTCGATTGTGAAAAGGGGGGGAGACGATTCTGCTGGGTATAATCACATTTAGAAACAAGATCCGGAGCCAACTTCCAAAATGGAAATGGTTGGTAATATGCTCCATTTCTAAATGGATATGGAAACAAATTCATAATTTCTTCCTCCGTTTATAATCATCGACCGATTTTAAGATGTCAAAGTTTTCAAGTCAAGCCGCATCACCCAATAATAGGAAAGTCAAGAATTACTCTCAGTTGCTAGTATCCCCAAGGATCATATAATTTTGAACCAAAAAGCTCCGACATTTTGGGTGATTCCTCCACTTGCCTGTTCTTGAGATCGAAAGTACATGAAAGGCGTGTAGTGCAGGAAATTGGAAACCCGCGAGGTGTATATATCAGCATACCTGAAGTAGAAAAGAAACGGAATTCAATACACAAGAGAAAACTCAGGAGATCACCAAAAGAAATCTACCAACGAAACTTGTTTGATCCTCGTAAACGAAGCATGTGACAGCGTACTTCTCTATTTGTCTTGTTAAGTGGCTCTTGTCCCACAGGCCTGCCCGCGAGAGATACCCCCACCTGGTAACATCAGTGAAGAACATTTCAGAGTCCTGAGAAGCCAAAATGCCAGAAACAAGAAATTACAAAAAAAAAGGAATTTTTTTTTAAAAAAACCCCTCTGTGTTCTCTGAAGATTCTGAGGGGGAAGGAGTAAATAAGATATCTAGTGAAGAACAAATGAGGAATTACAATACGTTCATGTTAAATTAATGGAGAGTTCTGAACATTGAAGCCAGAAGCCAGAGAAAAAAGGAACAGAAAAAAAAGCCCTGTGGTTTTCAGAAGATTTTGTAGCGGAAGAGCAAATTCATTCTCCAAAATATGGACCTTCAAGATCGCTGTAGAAAAATCAAAAGGCTCTCTTTTATCATTAAATTTTTTTTTATAAAGTGATTAGGGGAGAAAGAGCCCATCTGCTTTCATTATCCTACCAATTTGCCAAAAATTCTAAATATCATATTAGCGTAGTCTTTCTGGCATCACAAAAAGAAAAAAAATCGCTGACAAGCAACACACTGAAACAATCATGTGGAAAATAGCCCATTTGTTAATTATCTCAGGCCCTACATTGATGCAGTCTCTAGTGATAAAAATTGAGTCACCTTGCGTTAAAATGCTCCCCATCTTCTTCAAGCATTGGTGCAATCTTGTGGTCAAGCCTCTGCATCACAATTAGCAACTTCTCCATGGTCTCCGTCAAATCCTCATTGTTCATGTTTGTTGCGGCAAGAGTCTGAAATAACAATAAATAAATAAATCCACAAGATTGATTATGGGGATTGATTTTCTTCTTTCTAAAAAAAAATATAGACGCCACCCTACGATTTCCCTCTTTTTTTCTCAACATTTTTCGTCCATCCTTTTCACTATTTATCTCTGCACGCTTCATCAAGAAGGTTAACATGGAATTAAATAACTTAACCAGGGGTTCTGTGGCTTTACTTCTATGTCCGTCAGTGACCAACACAAGAGGACTAATTATTATTATTATTATTATTATTATTATTATTACTACGATGATATCAGCTGGCTGGCTATTTCTGGTTTCCTGTGGAAATAAATAAGATTGAAATGGGAACAGGAAGCAAGAGAAGGAGAGGAAAAGAGGGCGTGCTGAGCTGGACTGGGTTCACCTGAGCTGGGCGCCCCTTTGTCCGGCGTTGCAAGGCAAGACGCAGCTGGTTGAACAAATCTCCCACGATTTCCTTCTGGTGAATCAGCTCTATCAGCTCAGTTCTGTGGTTCCGGCCATGTATCAAAGCATTGAACTGCAACATCCGCACGGAATTCAACAGATAATACATCAGTTCAATCCCCTCATCTACCCACATTTCAGGTTAAACTCAGACGCTATCAATATTATTGTTTAGAGAACCTTTTTTTTTCTTGGTTTTGATCGAGCAAACACTGGTGGGCTAGCATTTAATTGATAGAATAACAGAATTTTGCCAATCCTTGAGATTAAGTGGCAGACTTTTAGACCTCAATGTGGGGGCTATCTCACTGATTAACCTTGATTAATCAACAGGGGAAGCCGAACTATTGGAACTAATACTCAATTTAGTGAGAAAATGATCACTATATATTTCGGAGCGCAGATCTCATTTATACCAAGAAAATTTTAATAAATTGGCATGTATGATGAATAAAACGCATTCAGCCCCAGATGAAAGATAGAAACTTCTGATCACATTCAAGACTCTCCATTGCTCAAAGCATTGTAAAAGAGAATCGTTCCCATCAATCTAATCATTCGCTAACCTCGTCCTCCAGTTCCCGGCAAATCAGAGCCGTTCGCCAGCGCAAGTGGACTTTGGATTGGCTCACATCTGTGTAGATATGATCACCCACGTACAGTATTTCGTCACCATGGATATTCAAGAAGTTCTCAACCATCTGGGCGCTGCCGCCAGAGTATAAACCACCTACAGATGGAAACACAGAGAGAGAGAGAGAGAGAGAGAGAGAGAGAGAGAGTCAATTTCCTAGAAAGATGACAATGATGGCGATATATTTCCCCTAAATAGCAAAAATAAGAAAAAATCACCTGGATGCGCCTTAAAGCATGGCCGCATCAGACCATCACTGGTCACAATTTCATACAGAGGATTTGCCATCTGGAAAAACTCTGGTTTCCGGGCAGAAACTATGACCTGCCATGAATCAAATCCAATAATTTCACTCACTAAAAAGTTCCATATAATAGTATAAAGAATGGATCCAAATCCTCAAACCCAGGTTGGGTTCACTGGGTACCATGTTGAAGAGGTCTCTCCACCCCATGTCATTTGGGAGGAACCTGTTGAAGGCATGCTGCATCATCTTGTTCGTGTAATGGTAATCTGAGTTGGTGATCAGCACCAGCTGCTTACCGGCCTAAAGATAATACAGTATAGAAATTAACCAAAATCAAAGGGGAAATAATATGGATGACATAATATATAACTTTAGATTATATCATATGATATAAATGCACCTCTTTTTGATCCAGAAGAGCGAGAGGAAGCTCGGGATCAGGCTCGACGAAGCGCCCTGGATCGGCCATTATCTCACTCTGCATTGGGGCGATGTCCACATCATTCCTTTGTTAAGAAAAGTCAAAAGGGAAGGCAGGCAGGCTCTTTCAAATGGATGGCCACCTTGAGGTGGCCTTCGACGTGCGCTCTGAAGAGAGCCTTCGAGACAGCCTGGAAGGGACACCAACGGTCAGAGAAAGCTGCTGTGGATGGACACCGATGATAGTCATGAGAATACTGAACACCTTGCCTTGAATAGCCCCTTATAGTCAAGCGGTCCAAGGCCTGCTGGTATTGCTCCTTCGTCCAGCCGGTCAACCATCTGCTAGAATTATTTAAGTCAACTTCTCCACCATTTTTTACAAATGGATAAAGGAAACTAATGGTTTGGTCAACAATCGGATGAGCACTGTCTGCCATCTCTATCTATAAAAAATAAAATAGCAATAGTAGTCGAAATAATAACAGTAATATAAGTCGAAAATAACTTCAAATAATAATCAAGCAGCAAACAAATAATTTTTAAAAAATGCGCTGAATGAACCTGCGTGTACATGACCGCCTCTGAAACAGAAAAGAAGGTATTCAAGAACTCCCAGCGGCTCTCCTTCCTCAGATCAACCAGCTCTCTCCCATAAATCTCACTTTGATTAAAAAAAACAAAATCAAATTATAGTTAGATCCAAGATGAGAGCTTCCGCGGTTATATTATTTCGAATGATGAGCACAATAAAAATGCTTGACCACACCTCACAGCCCGGGTTGACAGCATGTGGGTGCCATGCATGGCCCTCTTCACATAGCCGAATCTATCAGCCTTGACCAGATTGCCTCTCTCCTTGTCCATGATGAGACCCCTGATCACCTGCAGGTACAATCAAGAGTGGTTCATCAAACAAAAGAAGATGAATCGATCGAGAGTGGGTCAATGAGAAGTTCTGAATTTGATCTGATACTTGAAAAGATATTTTACCAAGTTCTGATCAAAAGTCAGCCCATCAACCGGAAAACCCATGCTCTTCAGGTTGGCCATGCCATAGTCATATGCCCGACCCTCCCAGGCCTGCATAAAAAGAATAATAATCATCAAATAAAACATAATCTTTCCCAGACTGTTTCACCACAAGAACGGGAAGATCACAGAATCCACCAACTATATCATCAATCAAAGATTTAATAAGACTCTCATAATTTTCAGGGTCTGATTTGTCTGGCATATTGCATTTTATCAGCTAAGGAGTACAAGCACATAAACTGAAGATTCATAAGCTTTTTATGGACATTTCGCATTTAATCTAACAATAATGATATTATTTTTTAAAAAAATAATAAAAAAAGAAGATTATTTGCCATTTACCATGACATTGTAGTGGATTAGTGTGTAATCCATGTCGTAACCAATGGCACTGATCGACCGAAGATTTAAGGTGCGGCTGCAGAATATTCCGCGAGGCGAGTTCATTGATGTATGAGGATCCTGTGCGCACATATTGTAGGCAATCGCAACAAATATTATTTTTCAAAAATTTAAAATATCATTTTAGAATATGATAGAAACATATCACAAAGTTGAAAGAAAAATGGAGGCAGTTCAGGAATCAGATAAAATAATTACTTGAATATCCAGATGACTTAGTAATGTCTTCGCCTCTTCAGCTTCGATCCTGGCAATCTCCTCTATAGGCCCCCCCAGGGCTGCTTGGCCGTCCACCGCTACAAATAAGGATCATGATAGCCATCGGACTGGGTCATCGGAAAGTCAACCCAAAAAACTGATCGACCAAAAGTCAGACCCTAAGTGCTTCAGATTTCGGATCAAATACCAAATGGGCCGACCAAAAGTCAAACTTAAAGCGCTTAGGATCTCAGATGAATGCCCTCGGTCAGGCATACTCCCCTGAACGGATTGAACTGTTCTAGGAGTCCCATGCGGTGTGCAAGCAATTAGATCATCTGGAAGAACAGCGGCTTCCCTGCTGGGATTCATGAGATCTCCATCCATTGATTTGCAGCAAGAGAAACAAAGATTTGGGCGAAGAACTATCGATCGATCGATCGAAAAGAACCCATGAAATCAACACAAAACGTCGCTCGGGTGTTCAAAAAATCATCCACCGTGCAACAGAAGAAAACCAGAGGAGGAACGGCTTAAACCCTGCAAAATGTATCAGTTGGACACAAAAACTGCTACTAGATAAGTTGGCAGGGACTTGATCGATTCAAGGAAGAGAAGTTCCAGAAGTTCTTTCCAACATTCCGAGGGGGGGGGGTGTTCGGGTGGGCTGCTCACCAAGCGCGTCAAGGCGCTCCTGGTTGACGTTCAGGTCCCCCTTGGTGCTCTCCCCGAGATAGTCGACTTCGGACTTGCTGGAGGAGGTCACAGAGAAGACCTCACCGCCAACGGCACCGACGGCCGCGCTGCCGCAGCAGACCGCGCCCCGCCGCCCGCCGCCCTGCTCCGCCGCCTGGGTAGACCAGCTCGCCACTCTCCTGGAGTGGGTCACCCTCTGAAAGGGCACTGCCCACGGTCGCTGCACCACGACGCCCCCCAGAAGCTCGGCGTACTCCGCCATATCCGTAGCTCTGCGCCTCTTGGCGTTTACGTGGAGGGAAGAGGGGGAGGAGGAGAAATCTTGGACGGCGCACAGAATCTCCGCCGGAGATTTCTCTATTTACTGCGTCAGGGCCGGGGATTGGAGTAGCCCCCAGCAGCCCGACACCTTCTCCATTCCGATCCTCTCCGGATATTCTCGGAGGAGGGGGAGGGGGAGGGGGTGGCGCGCGTCTTTCGAATCTCTCCGGATGATGATACTTGCCGCTCGTCAGCGACCCAATTTAATCGTCGCGTCGTCAATCCCGAGATATCGATCGTCGGACGCGTCGCTGTCCGAACCCGCCGCGAAGACACGCCGACTATTTCTTGACCCCCGTTCGATCCTCCTCTTCCTCTTCCACTTCCACTTCCACTTCCACTTCCACTTCCTCTTCCTCTTCCTCTTCCTCTTCCTCTTTGTGGTTAACCCTCGGGCGAGCGAGGGTGGTCGCTAAAGGCCGAATCTTGAACAGCAACTTCAGCGCCGCCCTGAGGAGGGGGCCCACCCACGAGGCCCCCCCATAGCTCGAGCCATGAGAGCCCTTCGTCTGGAATTCTGGTTGACTTTGGGGCGAGGCCCCCCCTCATTTTCAGCGCCTCGTTGACCCAGTAACTGTTCCTCCGGTCTTCGCTACTCTCACTTCATTTTTTCTTTCTCTTCCACTATTTTCATCCACACCATGCGAGCGACGTGCTGCATCGCCGCCAAGGAGTCAACGGGGGGATACCGTCGTTTTTCCTCATCAGGGTCTTCGCGGGCAGGAGTCAACTCCCAACAAGGAGCCCGTTTGCGGGCTCCGCTAAGTTCGAAGGCCCACTCAAGAGTAGTTGAGGATGTCCACGCCGCTTGCCGGACCCAAGTTTGGCCCAAATACCCTTCATCTAGTCCCCCCCCAACCCTTCTAGAGAGAGAGAGAGAGAGAGAGAGAGAGAGAGAGAGAGAGACGCACACGCACACAGGGGTTTGGGCTTTTTTAATTGGGCCCGACTCCGATGCGGGCCCAATTCTCAGTGGTACATATCTCCTTTAATGTACCATCCCAAAATGACATTGTTTTATGGTGAAAATGAACAAAGAAGTGAAGTACTTTCAAATTCCATTAAAAATAATTTTAAAATATAAATATATTTTTATTTTTCAAAATATCCATGTTAACAAAAAATAGCGAGCTTTGTGGGAAATTGGTTAATTAAAAATAAATAAATAAGCATATATATTTTGACGGAAAAATCGGAATAAGGGAAAAAACGGGGGGAAAATTCCTTACAGACCAGCCCCACCCCCCCTCCCCCGCGTCTACTGCTCTCTTCATCCAGCTGCTTGGCTCCGGCGACCGGCGACCGGCTCATCCTCCGTCTTCGAGCTCAGATCCGTCGCCGGGCAGGGGCCGATTCCTCGTTTTCCTCACATATCCAGGCGGGGCGCACGTTGCAGGCGCGGGCGGCGAGGAGATCGGCGCGGGGAAGGGGGAGAGCGGCGCCGGGGGATTTCTGTTTGAGAAGGTTTAGCATTTCGGGCGCTCTTTCTCTTGATTTCGTATCTGTGCTTCGTCCCTTCTCCGGGGGGATTTTTTTTTTTTCCTGTGTGGAGTCGGTTCCCCTTCGTTTGAGTCTGTCCGTTGCAGCATTTTTTTTGATCTGCGGTCGGTAGGGTACTCGAGGTTTTGTTCCCTGGGGGACGTTGTGCATGTTGCTGGACAATCCCGTCTGGATTTTTCTTGGAATTGGACGATTTCTGAGGTGATTTTTCTCGCTTGTGGAGTTCTTGCTCATGGAGTTCTTGCATGCTTCGGATGGGCAGGGATTTTGGTGGAGAGGCAATGGCCGATCCGGCGCCACCAGCGTCGCCGCCGGCCGGTTACACGGTCACTGTGACCCCGACCAATCCGGCACAGACCCCGGAGAAGACGCCCCCGCAATTTTCGGCTTCCGTGGCGGCCAGATTCTCTCCTCTATCATCGTCTGGTGGAGCTGCAGGGGCAGGGGGCCCTGTTCCGCCGTTCAGTACTCCACCTGCCCCATCTGGGAGCCCTATTCGGCCATTTGGTACTCCTCCGCCTGGCCCAGCGGGGAGCCCAGTTCCTCACTTCAGTACTCCCCCTGCGCCACCCGTCTTCTCCTCCCCGTTGCGCCCAGCAGCAGTGCCATTCCGGGCCTCTCCGGCATCTCCTCAACCAGTGCCATTCTCCTCCGGATCATCTCTGCCCACATCATCTCCTCCTCATTTTGCCAACGGATCAACTGAGGTGCTGACCCAGATTTCAGCTGGGGTCGACGACTCCAGCTTCGAATCTCCATATGTGCTCTTCTCCGCTCACAAGGTAATTTATTTCTTTGTCACACTTCTCATTACTACAATCTCTTTGACATTTGCTGGATATGATAGTAAGAACATGGAACACTTTCTGGAGAGTAACATGATTGAGACAGTAGTTCTTCGTATAAATTGTGAAAGGAATGAGCCGCTTCTTGTTCCCCCTCGTCAGGTGTTGAAAAACAGAAAGCTGGCAAACACCTCGAGTCTGGGATTTGGGGCGTTGGTGTCTCCTGGAAGAGATATTGCATCAGGCCCGCAGATTGTGGAGCGTGAGCCACACCGCTGTCAGAACTGTGGTGCGTATGCAAACCTATATTGCCAGGTTCTACTGGCTTCTGGGCAGTGGCAATGCACAATCTGCGAAAAATTAAATAGCAGTGACGGGGACTACATCGCCCCCAGTTTAGAAGCGGTGCGCCAGTGGCCGGAACTCTCCTCATCGGCGATTGATTATATTCGAACTGGGAATAAGCATCCAGGATTTGTCCCCGTTTCTGATTCAAGAACGTCCGCACCCATCTTTCTCGTCATAGATGAATGCCTAGATGAAGCTCATCTGCAACACTTGCAAGGGTCCCTGCATGCGTTTGTTGACTCCCTTCCTGCGACTACAAGAATTGGAGTGATTACGTATGGTCGGACAGTGTCAGTCTACGATTTTTCTGAGGAGTCGGCGGCATCAGCAGATGTGCTTCCGGGAGACAGACCACCAACACAAGAATCCCTAAAAGCCTTGATTTATGGGACTGGAATTTACTTATCTCCTGTTCACATTTCACGTCCAGTTGCGCATACCATATTCTCATCTCTCAGACCATATGGACTCAGGCTGCCCGAAGCATCAAGGGATCGGTGCCTTGGCACAGCAGTGGAGGTTGCGTTGGCCATCATCCGGGGCCCATCTGCAGAAATGTCTCGGGGGATTGTTAAAAGACCAGGCGGCAATTGCAGAATCTTGGTCTGTGCGGCTGGTCCCAACACATACGGTCCTGGTTCAGTTCCTCATTCATTTAATCATCCCAACTATCCGTACATGGAGAAAACGGCCATTAAGTTCATGGAGCATCTTGGTCATGAAGCTCATCGACATAATACTGTGGTCGATATTCTATGTGCCGGGACATGCCCAGTACGGGTTCCTGTGCTGCAGCCACTTGCTAAATGCTCTGGTGGTGTGCTGGTCCTTCACGATGACTTTGGGGAGGCCTTTGGTGTGAATTTGCAAAGGGCATCTTCCAGGGAAGCGGGCTCTCATGGGCTGCTTGAGATTCGCTGTTCTGACGATATTCTTTTGACTCAAGTGATTGGCCCCGGAGAAGAAGCGCCTTCAGACGCTCATGAAGCGTTCAAGAATGACTCTTCTACTTGCATTCAGATGCTCAGTGTGGAAGAGACCCAGAGCTTTGCATTGTCTATGGAAACGAAGGGCGACATTAAGAGCGATCATGTTTTCTTCCAGTTTGCTGTTCACTATTCTACTGTATTCCAGGCGGAGCTTTCTCGTGTGATTACTGTCAGGTTGCCCACGGTGGACAGTGTATCTGCATACCTTGAGAGCATTCAAGAGGATGTAGCTTCAGTTCTCATAGCCAAGAGGACCCTGTTGCGCGCCAAAGATGCATCCAATGCCATCGACATGAGATTAACCGTAGATGAGAGACTGAAGGATATCACCGTGAAATTTGGTTCCCAAGTGCCCAGATCAAAACTGCACCAGTTCCCAAAGGAACTCTCTTTGCTGCCAGAAAACTTGTTCCATCTCAGAAGAGGACCGCTTTTAGGAAGTATTCTCGGCCACGAAGACGAAAGATCTATCCTGAGGAACATTTTCTTGAATGCTTCCTTTGATCTGTCCCTCCGGATGTTGGCTCCTCGCTGCCTGATGCACCGCGACGGGGGTAATTTCGAGGAATTGCCTGCATATGATCTTGCAATGCAGTCTGATACCGCCATTGTCCTTGATCATGGGACGGATGTCTTCATTTGGGTGGTAAGTCGGCCATACGCCCCTCTGTCTGCCATTCTTAATGTTAGAATGACTCACTGCACCCGCTTATTTGTTATTGCCTTTCTCTCTCCGTATTCCATGCTTGCAACCCATCAGGTATCATATCACATCTCCCCCTCTTCCCGATCGGAATTTAGTTAAATTATTTTGAAGATCTCACTCTCTGTACTTTGGTTGGCCGGTCATCAACTCGTTCATTCCATTGAAATGCTGAAACTTCTCAAAGAACTTACATTTTTTTTAAGCCAACCCCTTGGAATTTCCACAATCATTTATAATATTCATGAATGGCATTTCTAGTATTCGGAAAAGTAATGTCGTTTTGTGAAAGTGGCCTTGTTTTTATTTCCCGTGGCTTCTGGTGGCTTTATGAATCCCCAGCGGTGCAATTACTGTTCCACTGCCTCATGAACGCCTTCTATCGTCAGCCCCACTGTTTCCTTTTCTTTTAAGCATCCTAAATCTCCACTTTAACGGCGAGTATAGCGGGTCTGGATGTTCATACTGGTCCTAGTGGGCTGCTTTTCCTTGTTTTATTTCCTTTTTTCTTGTTCCTCTCTCTCATACTCTCTCTCTCTCTCTCTCTCTCTCTCTGGGATTGTGATGGAGATTGACATGAGGTTCTAGTGTATTTTATAAGATTTTATAAAATTTGCATGCTTGATAGTTACTTAGGAAGGTATACTGAACAATAAAGTACTAGCCTAAAAGGCCTTGGTCGTAAAAACCTCGTGCTCTCATCAATCAATCTTGACCAGACCCCTGTTTATGTTATCTCTTTAGTTTCTGGGTTTTTTTGATTTTTCTAATTCGCCATTTTCATATTGATTGGCGAAATTCTGAAATTTCCTGAATTGTCATAGGGTGCTGAGCTGGCAGCTCAAGAGGGCAGGAGCGCAGCAGCCCTAGCCGCATGCAAGACGTTGGCGGAGGAATTGACTGAGCAACGCTTCCCAGCACCCCGAATCCTCTCGTTCAAAGTTCGTGCCATCCTGCCATCATTTAGCATGACTCTCTTCATGCCGTTTATCATTAATTTGGCTCGAAAAGAAAAATATGATGAATTAATTCGCCATTAACTTCGGTGGATAATGTTCTTCGAATTATTTTTTTACTGATTATTTGTTCCTATATTTTTTTTCAGCATTTAAATCAGATCTGGGATTCCTATTATTTTCCCTCATGGAGAAGCTGATTCTGATATCATGTACTAGGCAGGACTGGAATAATTGAAGAGAATCATTCATCTCTTGCTCACATCATCTTGCCACGTTCTACACATGTCTTTATTTGTTCATCTGGAAAGAAAAATATAGTAAACTATTTCGCCATTTTTCTTGGCACGATTACAGATATTTTTTCTTACTGATTATGCATCCTTATATTTTTTTTTGGCATTCATATCCGTAGATTCTTGCCCCGCCCCCCTCCCTCAGAGAAGCTGATCCAGATATCATATATTATTTGCAGGACAAATATTTATTTCTTGTTTGCTTTTTGTTTACTGTATTACTTGATGGTTTCCTATTTCTTGATCATCGTTTTTTCTCTCAGATAAATCAAGTCTCATTCTGTGTCGGAGAATTCCATCGTTTGCCTCTGGTTTCTCAGATTTCCTCATCTGTCTGGATTTTACTTTCAGGAAGGAAGCTCCCATGCCCGTTACCTCGTCTCTCGCATGATTCCAGCGCACAGGGATCCTCCCTATGAACAGGTATGGTTGTCCATGCAGCTCCTCTCTCTCTCTCTCTCTCTCTCTCTCTCTCTCTCTCTCTCTCTCCCCTCCCCCCTCCCCCCTCCCTCCCTCTGTTCTTCCGAACAGGTATGGCTCTACCAACACAGCTCTCTCTCTCTCTCTTTCTCTCTCTCTCTCTCTCTCTCTCTCTCTCTCTCTTTCTCTCTCTCTTCAGGGCTGTTCTCTAATGTCTGGGTCTTCTTCAGGAGGCAAGATTTCCACAACTGAGGTCGTTGACTACGGAGCAGAGGACGAGGTTGAAGAGCAGCTTCCTCCACTTCGACGACCCCAGCTTCTGTGAGTGGATGCGGAGCCTGAAGCTCGTCCCCCCTGAGCCCAGGTGATATCTTCTATAGTTTCCAGAGCTTCTAGAGAGAGAGAGAGAGAGAGAGATAGCCCCGCTGCTTCCCCCTCTTCTGCTTCATCATGGAGATGAGAGGGAGTGCAAGAAGGCGGGCGTCTCTCCCCCTCCCCCTCCTCTCAAACAGGGTAGATCTTCTCTCGCTCTCTCTCCCTCTCTCTTTCTCTCTCTCTCTCTTCCCATCTTGCCCGCTTTCTCTCTGCATTTTACGCTGCAAATTAGAGCAATAACGACTGCTGAATAAAAAGGTAGTCTCCTAGAGGCTGTGGTGGTGCCTGTTCATCCTTCAAGGAGCCACCCTGTTCTATTCTTGCAGCCTGTTCTTCAATCTTCACCCTCTCTCTCTCTCTCTCTCTAAAGTTCTTGATCTTTGTGGGAAGGATACATCTTTCAGCAGCTCCATACTGACTCTGCTTCCATCCTCATTCTTTGACTATGGCAATTACTATTCTCCGGTCTGTTTTAAAGTTTTTGGTGGCGTTTACTTTTTTGGGGGGGGGTGTGCCTTTTGTCAATGGCTGACTATCGACATTCTTTCCTCTGACTTTGACTTTTTTTACTCTAGAAGTCATGAAAAATGAGAACACTTTTACATGGATTATATACTTTTGTTATTTTTTAATCCCAGATTATATTTAATTTTCGCTAACATGTTTTTTAAAATAAAATATAATAAAATCCCAATAGTCTAGGAGATTAAAGTTCAAAGTGTAATAATTTGAGAATTTATAAGTTCTTAAACTTTTTTATTGCAATGTTTCCATTTTAGTTTATTTGTGATTAGACGCCATGGGCATCTCAAGATGAGAGAGAGAGAGAGAGAGAGAGAGAGAGGGAGGGAGAGAAGTTATATGATCTAAAAATTTCATGATTTTAAGTCTGCAAGGAGATAGAATATAAAAAAATGGAATTTTTTAATATTTTATGATTTTACTTATAAGATTATAATGGCATTAGCGCATTATGAATAAGATGAATTTCCATTAGGGCGTCCTAAAAGAGGTTCAATTATAATGAGGCTTTAAAACAGATTTAGCGTGCATTTAAATAAATTTAATATTATTTAAAAATTAGGAAAATATAAAATAAAAAGTGGGAAACGAATATCTAACGCATTTGTGACGCGTCTTATTATGGGCCAATCCTGCTTTGGGTCTTTTGAGGTATTCTGACCATTATAACCCATCTTTGAAGCGTTCTCCACGTTTGGCCCACTAGTTTTGGGTTGAGATATACATACCTATATATATATATCTATATATATATCTATATATATATATCTCTATATATATATATATATATATATAGAGAGAGAGAGAGAGTTGGTTGGGCGAATTTATTGGATAGACATTAGCCGTAGTTAACTCATGTGCAGCGCACGTGGGGGATAGTAATGTTAGGGACTAATTCCTAATTTTGGGGAAGATGGGGCTCGTCCCCATAAAGGGCAGTTTATGGGGATGGATAGCTAATTGATCCTTTTATTTTATTTATATTTTTTAATTGATTTTTTTGGAAGCGTTCAGTATCCAAAGTCCACGTCGCTTCAGGGACAGGAGATTTTTTCATTAAAGAACGTTGACCATATTTGACCACTCTTCAAAAAGGCATTGAAAGTTGACTGGATCCCGTGGGTCCCACCCCTTGGGGATCTGACTATTTTCTTCATCTCTGGGAAGAAAACTATCACGTCGAGGTTCACTAGCGGCGGCGGCGGCGGCGGCGGCGGAAGAGGAGACATGCACCAGTGACGAGGACGAGGAGACTCCTACTTCTTGGAAGTGTGGTAGGTCAGCGGCGAGGACCCATGGGCAGCGGCGGCGGCGGCGGCGGCGTCAGCGTCAGCGGATGGATGAGATGGTGATTTCGTAGGGTTTTCCACGGTGGGGGATGGAACGATGATCTCGTAGGGTTTTCCACGGCGGGGGGTGATGTGATGGTGATCTCTCAGGGTTTTCCACGGCGAGAGACTTCATAAGGAACCAACCGGAACGAGTACCATCATTCCTCAGACGACAGATGGAGTCGGCCATGAAGACGACGACCCCGCGAGAGGAAGCTTCGGTTCCGAGTCGCATCGTTCTGATCTCCATGGTTCATGTTTATAATCCGCGACGGTCGCCGGCGCAGATCTTCGTAATCTCGCCGAATCTTTCGTCTCGATCTTTCTGGGAAGAACTGCGAGTAGTTCGCCATAAACAGCCATCTGGATCAAAATAATTCCGAACTGATAAAACCCAGGATTCCATGCGCAAGATGAAGCTCTGGCATGAGGGCGACGTCAGTTGGTCCAGGCTGGGGGCTCGTCGACCGCCGGAGACAAGAACACCCGTGGTGGGAAAACCAAGAGCTCTCTCTGATCTTTTGGACGGACGCCCCTCGCCGGTGCAGTGGGGTCGAGGAATTTATGGGGTTCTTGTCTTCGTTGCGCGCAGTGGATGGACCAAGAATCTGCACATGGGGCGAGGTATTGTCCTCATCCTCCATGCCCGACGACTCACAGAGACTGATAGGGAGAGAGAGAGAGAGAGAGAGAGAGAGAGAGAGAGAGAGAGAGAGAGAGAGAGAGAGAGAGAGAGAGCTTCTCCCTCTGAGCTTCTGCAGCAGGCGGGGAGAGGAAGAAGAAGAAGAAGAAGAAGAAGAAGAAGAAGAAGAAGAAGAAGACGACGACGACGAAGAAGAAGGAGAAGAAGAAAAAGAAGACGAAGAAGAGAGGTTGGAGCCCGTAGCTCTGAGTCTGTTCCGGTTTTCGTGGTCGTCTTGATCGTCTTCTCCGAGCTGGGGTTGCCCTAGTTTCAGTAGCGTCGTGGTCATGGCCCCTGGGTCGGAGAGGTCTCGCAGTGCGGTGGCTGGGTGGGGCTCCCGTGTCCTTTCTGCCCGCCATGAGTGTCGGCGGGGAAGCTTTCCGGTGGCTTTCCTATTTCGGGCGCCCCACGGCCGCCGTGGATCACGGGGTGGCGATAATGCCGGATCTCCGTCGAGGAGGATCGATATTTAATCTCTGCATTTGGATCAAGAAAGCTAATTTAATCTCCCCCGCCGCAAACCATGAAGATTTTCAGGATCCGTGATCATCCTGCTGTTCTCTTCTGGTTGGTTGGTCGATCGATCTCGCACAGACGGTGAAGATTGATCGACAGAGAGAGAGAGAGCCACACGCCCTGGTCTGCCTCTTGATTGACGGCGGCGGTGGCGGCGGTTACACTCCGGTCGGTGGTGCCGAGTGGTGGATGCCATCTGCCCAGTGAAAAGCTGACCCAGGAGAGAAAGAGAGAGAGAGAGGAGCCCACATTTCTCTCTCTTCAACCCACTGGGTAAAGCGGCTCCGGCGGGGAGAGAGACAGAGAGAGAGGAGAGGTGAGGGCGGATGGGCTGTCCGTGGGGGGGATTTGAGATGGGTATTTACTGAGTGGAAATGCGGCCATTAATGGGCGACGAGGGAGGAGGAGGAGGGAGTAGCGAACCTCACGGTGGGTCGGCGGCGCTGAGGCTCGCCGTTATCTCTCTCTCTACCTCCCCCTCATCTTCCTCCGGGTGGTCGCCCCGTCTGTTTTAAACACTTCCTCACCAAGAACCCCCTGTGATCCCCATTAAAAGGAACCCCTTCAAGGTCCAACCTCCCCCTCCTCCTCCAGCTCTGCGCTTTCTCTCTCTTCTTGCTTCGACATTGCGAGCACAGAGAGAGAGAGAGAGGGAGGGGGTCAGGAAACCCCATGAACTCCCTGTGGCTCCTGCTCCTGCTCGCTGCCATCGTCATCGTCAATGGGAGGACTGCCGAGGGTCTCCACGGCCGCAACACGACCTCCGACGGTGTTCTCGTGGGTCTAACCCTGATACAGTCCGCCGTCGCGAAGGGAGCTGGTAAGTCGGCGACCTCCCCCGCCGGCCGGAGGAGGAGCTCCTCCCTGTTCACTTGGGCTCATCTCCTCCTCCCTGTTCTTTCTTCCACGCTCTGCGATTCTCATACATTCGTTCTTCGTCGTTGGCTGAAGTCTGCCTGGACGGAACGCCGCCGGGGTATCATCTTCATCGCGGCTATGGCTCGGGAGCAAACAGCTGGTTGGTACAATTGGAAGTGAGAGAACCGTTGCCCATGAAGATCTCAATTCCCTGATTTAATCTACACTTGGACCCTGCATTTCTAAGATTTCTGAAGAAATCTCTGCCATTTCTTGCTTCTGCTGCTGCTGCTGCTGCTGCTGCTTCTGCTGCTTCTACTGCTTCTGCTTCTTCTTCCTGAATTGATCTCTAGGGGGGAGGATGGTGCAACAATGGGAGGACCTGCGTCTTCAGGAAGACGACTAACCGCGGGTCATCGAGATATATGGAGAAGTGGCTACCCTTCACTGGGATCTTGAGCAACAAGCCCGAAGAAAACCCGGGTAACAATATTTCTCGGAATTTATTTCATCACAACCTGTTTGGAAACTTTTTTTTGTGTGGGGAAATTCGTGCTCCATCTATGATCTAAGAACAGCTACTTCTGGTTACGATCTCGTGCAGAGGAGATTGATTGATTGAATAGTTTTCACGAATATTTACAGATTTCTACAACTGGAACAGAGTCAAGGTTCGATACTGTGATGGTGCATCGTTCAGCGGCGAGGGTTATGATGCGGTCAGTGAGATTATTTTCCCTGCCACTACATTGGGTTTTTTAAATATTCATCTGTGAAAATTTTAGATAGTAATGACTTTTTTGATGAGCTGTTATAGTTCTTATCAAGACTTTTGAATTATTATGCCCATTAAAGCTTCATACCACGGAAATTATTCTGGGTTTAGGCCCTTTTGGGCTAATCTTTCCACATTATTTATTACCTAATAGGATAACACAATCTACCCTTCTTTCGTCGTAAACCATGGATATTCTGTGGTGAGTTTTTAGAGGATCATTTACTATATTTTCAAGTAACTGAATTTAATTCATTTAACTACCTGTTCTTGAGAATGCCATGAGACAGTATCATAGCTGTGAACGCATAATAAAGTCTAATTGATTCTGGAGAATACCCTGTTCTTCCATCGCTCCCAAAAGCCTTTTACTCAATCTAATATGCCCCATTCTCATATATTCAGCTTCATGGCCTCTTCTTCCGGGGTCAACGCATCTGGTCAGCAGCAATGGAGGAACTGCTGTCAAAGGGGATGCGTTATGCTGACAAGGTATGCCGTCCAATTTTTTTTATTTTTCTTTACTTACCTACATTTCTATAATTGGGCACATATGAAGTATTTCTCCCATCATAAAACATGTCGTTTCCATCATCATAGCAACTGGGTATTTCGTCTCCCATGAGATTATTTTTAGTTCGCCATTATACTTAGGTTTCTGTCATCATGCCAACAAGGTAATTTTTCGACCATGAGATTTTCCTTAATAATCAATGGTCTAGTCATCATGCAAACAAGATATTTCGTCACCAATCATAAAATTATTTTCAATAATCATTATGCCAACAGGGGTATTTATACTCTGATGGTTTTTTATTTTCGGTTGTGACATTCTGTAAATGGGGTATTTCTTCTGTCGAGAACTTTTTTTAAATAGGATTTTTTTTTTCATGGCAACCGGGGTGATCTCTTCTGTCATTTTAAATATTTCCTTCTTTTATAAATCAAGGGTTCTATCACCATTCCGGCAGGGTATTTCTTGGATCCATAAATATTTCCTCTTTTTTAGCAATCAAAGATTCCATCATCATTCCAACCGTGCATTTCTTCTGTCATAAAACATTTCCCTTTTTTTAATGATCAATGGTGCTATCACCATTCCGGCAGGGATTTTATTTAATCATAAAATATTTCCGTTTTTTAATAATCAAGATCTTGATCATGAGCATGGTCATTTGGGCTGATAAAAATTGTCTTTCTAGGCTCTTCTCTCAGGCTGTTCTGCCGGGGGTCTGTCGACAATCCTGCACTGTGACGAGTTCAGGGCTCTACTCCCGTCGAACGCCAAGGCAAAGTGCCTTGCTGATGCTGGCATGTTTCTCGACATGTATGCACTTCGATTTTTTTTTTCTGATTTACTTAATTCCCTCAATTTCCCCATTTAATCACCTGTTCAATGCCCCTGATTTTCCTATTTTAATCATCTATTAGTTTCCCTATTTACTACCTGACGCCTGCCTATGCAGCGTTGATGTCGCCGGCAACCGTGCTCTGAGATCCATGTTCGAGGGTGTCGTCACTATGCAGGTATATAAATAAATAAATAAATAAATAAATAAATAAATAAATAATCAATCAATCAATAGCATACACCGTATAAATTATAATTAATTAGGATATCGCTCATATTATTATCAATTTTGGATTATTATAGTTTCAAAATGGTGGTTCTTAATCGCTCTCTTTGCAACAGGGGGTGGCGAAGAACCTGCCTCGGAGCTGTACATCACGGATGGATCCAACCTCGGTGAGCTCTCTCGTTTTTATTTTTCCTCTGAGTATTTATGTGTATGTATTATCTTTATCTTTATTATTATATAATATATGTATATATTTTTTTCTCCCAGTGCTTCTTCCCCCAGAACTTGATCAGCCATGTCCAGACCCCAATCTTCCTTCTGAATTCAGCATACGACCTGTGGCAGGTGACTCTCGTCTCCTGCAGCCTGCCTCTCTAGATTTGGCGAGATGGGTATTTATGCTAACAATCTAGAGAGAGAAAGCGAGGAAGATTGTGATTCATTATATTTTTTAGTGAGACGTATATACATTGTGTACGTTACTATATTATTATTCTTTTTTCCTACTCCCAGATCATGGAGAGCGTGGCCCCACCCGCGGCTGATCCCGTGGGTAGTTGGATGCCATGCAAGAGGAGCCATGCAGCCTGCAGTGCGCAGCAGCTGACAGTCTTGCAAGGTTCTTTACCGATTCTCCCTCTCTCTCTATCTCTCTCTCTCTCTCTCCATGTTGCTGCCGGATTATGAAGCGAATGGGTGTAATTTTTCAGCTCCTGTGCAGGATTCAGGAATCAGATGCTGAAAGCCGTCGAGCCGTTCTCGACGGCCGGGGAAAATGGGCTCTTTATCAACTCTTGCTTCGTCCACTGCCAGTCCGAGGTACAGGAAACGTGGTTCTCCGGCGACTCCCCTGCTCTCAGGAACAAGGTATGATCTCCTCTCTCTCTCTCTCTCTCTCTCTCTCTCTCTCTCTCTCTATCTATCTATCTATCTATCTATCTATCCTGTGGGCGCAGAGAATCGCGGAGTCGGTGGGGGACTGGTTCTTCCAGCGGAGCGGCTGCAAGGCGATCGACTGCGCCTACCCTTGCGACAAGTCCTGCCGGCACCAGAACTGACGGAGAACACATGCGGTGGCGGCACCCATTGAACTCTCTCTCTCTCTCTCTCTCTCGCTCCCCCTCCCCTCCCCTCCCTCTCATAAAAACAGCAACAGAGGAAGGTGTATAAGTTGCTGAAAAACACTGATTTTCTGGGTCTCCACCCGATATCCCAATTCGAGTCTGTGTTTCCAAGCCCGAAGAGTGTTTCGGGATTCAATCTTCCGGGGATTCTCTAGAGAGAGAGAGAGAGAGAGAGAGAGAGAGAGAGAGGTCAAATGGGCCAGCTGGAATCAGTAGGAGGGGGACTTGAAGGGACCCATGCGTAGGGCTTCTTCTACCCAGAGGCCGTTTTCGAGGCCTTGACCTGTACAGCTATTTTCGCGTAGAAATGTCAAAGTCGTCTGTGAACGATGGCGCCGAAACGAGACGAGACAAGGATGACATGGATGATGGGGCGCCGCCGTTGTGTGGAACGGCGGGTTCCAACCCCTCGCTCGGCGGCATTAAGGCGGCGCCCGTGTTGGCCAGTGGCGCCATCGTCCCTCCAGAATCAAGGAAGCCCTCTCTTCGGCTATGAGATCTCTCTCTCTCTCTCTCTCTCTCCTCTCTCTCTCTCTAGGTTCCGGGCTTCAAGCGTAGTCCTCAGTAGTTGTCGCAGTCGATTGATTGTGGGAGGCTGTGTGGGACAGAAGCTCGCCCATCACGGTCAACTACAACGAGGAAAGAGAAAGAAGAATACTAGACCTGTGGGTGCCCCTCCGCAAGGCAAAGATGCCTCCTTTGAGCCACAGGACAACCTCTCTCTCTCTCTCTCTCCCCCTCTCTCCCGCTTTCTCACCTTGAGCCAGAGACAATGCGACTATTCACCTTCCCATGTCCCGTCTACCAATTCAACATGAGTCAACAAGTTGGCGGACCAAGGAGAGCCTTCTTCTGGGATGAGAGGGCCTCTCTCTCGGATTAGGTAAAACCAGCCCGAGGCTTTTTGTTTCTTTTATTGGGATTCTCTCCTTTCTGTTGATTCCCCTCGTCCGTTTCAGGCTCCCGTTCCGTTTCCCTCTCCTCCCTTGCCCTGGCAAGTTTACGACATACTAACGTGAGAAGGCTTCTAGTGACTTTCTTCTACGTCATAACTCTCTCCCTCTCTCTCTATCTCTCTCTATCTCTCTCTGTCTCTTCCCATAGATGTTGGAGGTTTCTCCCATGGATGGCTCTCTCTCTCTCTTTCTCTCTCTCTCTCTCTCTCTCTCTAGAATCTCACCATTGAACCCCAAAATGAAGTAGACCACAATAAAATCTAGTGAGATAGCTCTCTCTCTCTCTCTCTCTCTCTCGGAGTGGACAGCTGAAAGTTACACTTTTACGACCAGAACCCAGCACGGGCTTCTCGATCGCCCTCGTACGATCTTGAACGACTACTGTTAACGGGGGAAGACAGAGAGAGGAACGGAAAACCTCTACGTCTTCCGCGGACGTCGGCATGAAGTATGCATACAGAAAGTGTTTCTCTTATAGACGCCAGACAGAATCAGAAGGTAAGAATCTGCGGGTTACAGAAAGTTTAGACAAAATAGCTTGCGAGAGAGAGAGAGAGAGAGAGAGAGAGAGAGAGTGAGTGAGAGAGAAGCTTTATGAGAAGTCCATGGAGAATGGACGATTCAATAGCAGATATAGTTCCTAGTCTTCTTCTCTGTGTCAGCATCCTACCCTCCTTTGCTCCTCCCCCTATGAAATAGTCTTCACGAAGCTCAAACCTTGTCTTCTCGATCTCTTCGTTTTCTTCTGTTTCTTGTGAGCTAAATCTGTTCGAAAGCCGCCGACAATTTCTGGATTTCGTCGTTGCACGGCGCTCTGTTCTGGGTCTGGACCGGCGGCGGCGGCGGCGGCGGCGGCGGCGGCGGGAGGCTTGCGTGGAGGTATTCCGACCACTGCAGGTCGTCGACCTTGTCGGAAGCCAGCTCCGGCCACTGGAGCAAGCTATTATCGAAGAAAGATCCGCCGCCGCTGCCGCCGCCGCTGCCGCCGGACCACAGCGTCCCCTCGTTGAGCCACAGGAGAGAGCCCGAGCAGCTATGGCCGCCGCCGCCGTAATCCACGGGAGACCTGCAGCTGGAAGAGGAGCTCTGATCGAGGAATAGCTCCTTGGAATTTCCCGAAGGGGGAGAGGGGATGGGGTTGACGAGCTCGTCGGAGGCCGCCGTCTTGTCGACCCCGGCGTTGACCTCGGAGAGAGGTCTGTGCGTGGTGGGGTCAATGCCCCGCTGCCGGAGTTGCTTCTTGATACTGGAGTTCCAGAGATTCTTGATCTCGTTGTCGGTCCTCCCCGGCAGCTGGGCAGCAATCTGAGACCACCTGCGAGAGGGAATGGGGATCAGCTCAGAGAATTCACCGTCCCGCCGGAGAAGAAGACGGCGATTCGTTCTCCTCACCTGTTCCCGAGGACGGCGTGGAGCTCAATTATCAGGTTCTCCTCCTCCGGCGAGAATGCGCCCCTCTTGAGGTCCGGCCTGAGGTAATTCATCCATCTCAGTCTGCAGCTCTTGCCGCACCTCTGAAGGCCTGCTCGCCGGAGACGGAGAAGAAGAAGGCACACCTCGTCAAGCTCGGAAAAAAATCCAGCTGCGATCTGCAGAGACGGAGAGGAGGAAGAAGGAGGAGGGTACCTGCGAGCTTGGGAACGGAGCTCCAGCAGCCATGGCCGTACGTCGTGACGTGGCGGAGGAGCTTCTCGTCCTCCTCGGGGGACCAGAGCCCCTTCCGCAGCTTCTGCTTGAAGCAGCAGGAGTGTCTCCCCATTAGGCACCTTCTCCCTGCTCCTGCACTGGACTGATGCGCGAGAAAGAGAGACTGGAAGCGCGATGGAAGAAAGAGAATCCGCGCCAACCTGAAAATAGATAGATAGAGATACAGGGAGATAGATATATAGATAGAGATATAGAGAGAGAGAGAGAGAGAGAGAGAGAGAGAGAGAGAGAGAGAGAGAGAGAGAGAGAGAGAGAGAGAGAGAGGGAGAGAGAGAGAGAGGGAGAGAGAGAGAGAGGACGTGGGAGGTTGTGTGCCCTCTTGAGAATAGAGAGAGAGGGTGGGGTGGGGGGGTTGGGGGGGGGGGGTGGAGGAAGAGTGGGATGTGATGAAGAGAAGGCTCTGTGCCCACCTAAAAAGAGAGGGAGAAAGAGAGAGATGGGTCAGCATCAAGAGGTCTGCCCTTCCTACCCCTCTCGCTCTTCCTTATGCAACCCATTTTATTTCCCCGAGAGAGAGAAGGAGGGCAGGAGGGAGGGAGGGAGGGAGGGAGAGAGAGAGAGAGAGAGAGAGAGAGAGACGAAGCAAAGGCATCTAATCATTGTCCACGATGACTAATTTGATCTCATCTTCTGTCACTTGTGCAAAGCCAAAGATTGCGGAAATCAGCAATAAAACCAAGCGACTTTCACCAATGATCAACCAAGTCCGAAGCTTAATTTCCAGTAATTTGTTATACTGAATATTGTCGTCAACTAGCCCTTAAGTCAATTATTTTTTAGTCTAGATTTACAGTATTTTAAAGTCAACTAGTCCTTAAATTAACTAGCCCTTAATTAATCATTTTATCACTCAATCAAAGTCATATATTATTCTTTTATTTTTTATTAAAAACATCACGCATTAGATAATTCAGCATAAATATCCACGAAATATTCAGCATTATATGCTTTTCAATCAGAATAAAAATTATTTAATTCTTATAAAAGAAACTAGCATTTCATGGTAAGTTGCTATGTTAAATATTTTCAAAGCAATAAGTACCTTACCTCATTTTTTATGGCGTACTTGGTTTCTTAGTTTTCTCGTTTCAAAATCACAGATTATATATTGAAAAAAATTCCTTGAAAAAATGACCATGAATAATTTTGGCTGATTATGAGAGAAACAATGATTTCTTCAAATATTCAATTTTTTAAATGTTTCTTGTGAAGTCATTTTTTAAAATTATATTCCACAGATGTGTTCTTGGCTAATAATGTATATAAGTGTAATAAACATGTAATCCTTGTCTAATCATCAACACTAAAGTTTTCAGTTCAGTGGTTAAATTTGTTTGGACGATATAAAATCCATGTATATACGACTACTAGTCAAGAGATTTCTAATTCACAGGATAAAAACTTCAGAGATAGAGAGAGAGAGATTTGCTCGATATCCATGATTAGAAAGTTGGGTTTATAGTTAAAAACAAAAAGCTTTAACACATATGGAGAGGAATGGGAGGCAGAGATAGAGAGAGAGAGTGATAACAAGCATAATACACCCAACTAGGCGGTTACCATTGGAAAGCAAGCCGACCTCCTCTTCTGTCCAAGGGCACCGACTCCATGAAGTTCATTAGAAGGATCCTCCACCGTCCACGTTGGCTGCTAACAAATAAATAAACAAAATGACAAAAATATAAAAAATAGAGAGATCCGTCATTATATAAATTAGGGAGGGCGCCGTTCATTTTTTTATTTTATTTTTTAAATCTTCCGATTGTGGGGATAGCTGTTTCCAGCTTAAGGTCATGGGGCCCACGCTTGGGACCAAAAATCCACAAGATTATCCGCCTCCTCCCTGGCCCACCCATCAAGTGACTCTAGACGTTCTTCCAGGTCGTGAACCCATCCCAGCCGTTCGTCTTGTCTCACGAGATGGACGGTCTTAAACTGCTGATGCCAATCGGGTAAGTCTGACGTGGCTAGCGGGAGAGGGCAACGGCGCCCAATTTGGCACGTGCGTTGACCAGGGAGTTGCGAAAGCAAGGAACGGCTTCGAATGTTCTCCGCACGACGAGTAAAGTAAAACCCACTCTGTCTCTCTCTGTCTCTCTCTCTCTCTCTCACTCAGTCTTTCTCTCTCGCTACCACATTCTCCCTCTTATACACAAACCTCTCTGTCGGTTTGTCTTCTCTCTCTAGCAATCCCACTCTTCTACGCGAACAACTCTCTCTCTCTCTCTCTCTCTCTCTCTCTCTCCCCCCACATTCCTTCCTTTCTCACGCAAATGCTACCTCCCCCTCTCTATTACCCATCTCCCAACACACATTTACACACACAAACACTAAAGCTAGCCTTCTCTCCCTGTCTCTCTCTTTCTCTCTCTCTATCTTTAAAATCTAGCCTTACTTTTTCCTGGGAATTCACTGGTGATGCCAGAGCGAATGGGTGACATGGTACTCTTGGTCCGGGTACGTGGCATCCTCCGGGAATCATCACGTGCAGTCCACGAGGCGAGCAGCCACGTCGCGCCATCTGACTGGACACGCGTCAACGCGGTGAATCTAGTCGCTATATCATAGGAGAGTATAATTACGAAGAAAAGTCAAACACGTACGTTTGAGGAAAGTCTCTGAGGCCCTCTCCACCTTCATAGAACATTCTTAACGACGAGCGAGAGAGAGAGAGAGAGAGAGAGAGAGAGAGAGAGCGGAACCAAACGCATTACGCACAAATGCACCTCGGGCGATCAGCGAAAGCCCTCTCTCTCTCTCTCTCTCTCTCTCTCTCTCTATCTATCTGTCTATCTATCTATCTATCTATCTATCTATCTATCTATCTATCTATCTATCTATATCTATGTATCATTTCGTGAGAGCCATATCTCTCTCGCGCGCTATCGACAGACAGACAGGGGCTTTGGAACTTATAGTAGAAAGATAGTCAATAATTCCTTCCCATATAAAGTCAAAGGAAGATATTGGACCCCGTGGGCACGAGAGCCGGTCAATCTCACCCGAGGGATCGATCATCGCGGCCTGAGAGGACACCACCCTCCATTGAACTGCCCCCACTTGCATCCTTCATAACCATGGCCGCACCTACCCCTTACCCCTTCCAATGTGGGGTTGACCGATGCTCCTCTCCGTCCCTCCCTCCCTCCGTCCCTCTCTCTCTCTCTCTCTGTGTCTCTGGGGGCCCGACGTCGTCTCATATATATGCATTGTTTTCGTTCATAAACTGCGTATATTGAAGAAATAAACCATGGTGGGGCTGGATGACTCCATCATATTATATCTCCCCAACATGTGACCTCTACCTCTAGACCCAGGATGTCCAATCCTGGCGGCGGCGGCCGCTTCCAATGTCGTTCTGTCTGGAATTTCTTTTTATAATCTCATCTTCCTTGGAATAATCTCATATTGAATCCGGTAAGTCAGACCGTGCGATTAAACTATGGTAGCGTACTCCACACTGTGAATTATTCTCCAAATAATGCCCCCATAGCCGCCAAAAAGAACAAGAAGAAGAAGATCAGATGGAGTTAATCCGCGTGAACTCGCCCCAGCTGGTTCCAGTCAGTCTTCGGCATTGATCTTCGATGGAAGAAGATCACAAGCCGGGATAATAATTCAGAGGGTCGTCGGCAGGATTCCAAGCGGGCTTTTAATATTCCGAGAGAGAAGAAATATATTCCTTGGAATCGGGACAACTAAGCTCTTCGAATGAATAAGATCGAGAGCTTCGGATGCCTCCAAATGCTGGTCAAGTATGGGCTGTCAGCAGGTCCCGCCTAGCCTCCGGTGCACCGCCAGTACGCCACCGGTGCGCCGCCGTGATATGAACGAGGGGGCGGGATTGCACCGGCGGCGGACTGTTTCTCTCTCCTCCGGACAAGCGCTGTGGTTTAGTCTGATTATTCTCTCGTCGTCGTCCGCGTCGTTAGCGCGTGGAATCACATGATCTTCCCCGTGTTGGTGAATTTATATATCGAGGAATGAGGAGGGGAGTTCGCTGATGTATCGAACTGTGGGATATCCCCTCGGCGACGAGGCCGGCGGGGCCGAGGATGAGCTGTTGGCCGTCGCTTTCACGTCGAGTCCCACAGTGCGGCGCTGCCCCAGGCCGCCGGCCGACACTAGCCCTCACCCGGCCAACCCCTCACTCCATCATCTCTCTCTCTCTCTCTCTCTCTCTCTCTCTCTCTCTCTATCTCTCTCTCTCTCCCTCTCTCCCTCTCCCTCTCTCTCTCTCCCTCTCTCCCTCTCTCCCTCTCTCCCTCTCTCCCTCTCCCTCTCTCTCTCTCCCTCTCTCCCTCTCTCCCTCTCCCTCTCCCTCTCTCCCTGTCCCTCTCTCCCTGTCCCTCCCTCTCTCTCACTCTCTCTCTCTCCCTCCCTCTCTCCCTCTCCCTCTCTCTCTCCTTCTCTCTCTCTCTCTCTCTCTCTCCCTCTCTCTCTCTCTCTGCCTCCCTCCCTCCCTCCCTCTCTCCCTCTCTCCCTCTCTCCCTCTCTCCCTCTCCCTCTCCCTCTCTCCCTCTCCCTCTCTTCCTCTCCCTCTCCCTCTCTCTCTGTCCCTCTCCCGCTCCCTCCCTCCCTCCCTCCCTCCCTCCCTTTCTCCCTCTCCTCTCCCTCTCCTCCCCTCTCTCTCTCTCCCTCTCCTCTCCCTCTCTCTCTCTCTCTCTCTCTCTCTCTCTCTCTCTCTCTCTCCCCCTCTCTCTCTCTCTCTCTCCCTCCCCCTCCCCCTCTCTCTCTCTCTCTCTCTCTCTCTCTCTCTCTCTCTCCCTCCCTCTCTCTCTCTCTCTCTCTCTCCCCCCTCCCTCCCTCTCTCTCTCTCTCTCTCTCTCTCTCTCTCTCTCTCTTTCTCTGCCTGTCCTCACTCGTCTATCTCTCTTCCTCAGCGCGTGGACTGTCATGGAGTCGAGGGATCTAGACTGGTCCTGAGGCTCGCATAATTGTGAATTGAGTGTGGAAAACAAATTAATGTCTGTTGATAAAAAAATGCAGGGGACCCCATTAACTTCAATGCTAGCGGGAAGATGGGCCGTCCTCCCGTTCATCCTCCTCCCCCCCCAAGGTCCCGTCAACGTTGTGAAGTCTCAATCCACCAAGAACTCTCACGTGAAGTAGGACGGACCCCAATGCGACTTCCAAGTGATGATCACGACACTCGGAAGATCTTCAGACTCCTTCAACATGTCTTCTCTCTCTATCTCTAGCGTTTGTTCACGTCATTTTGCTGAGGACAACGTTTCTTCTTGAATATCATCGCTGAGTGCGCACGCGAGGGCTCTTTCACCACATTTTCTCTCTAGTTCTTGGCTTTAGAACAATGTCTGCTCTAACTCACCCTCAGTCAAAATTTCACATATCATCACACATCCTCTCTCTCTCTCTCTCTCAATCTCTCAATCTCTCTCTCTCTCTCTCTCTCTCTCTTTCTCTCTCTATACCTTATACACGTCGACTGTACTCCCCTACGCATAGAGTAGGTTTCTCCTCGGCTGTCATTCGACGCATCTTCTCCCGCTAAATCCGCATGAGGGCGACACGTCTGGTACACCTTCCGAACACTTGGGTGAAAGCTTCTCCTGAGATACCGTTCGTCCCCCCTCTCTCTCTCTCTCTCTCTCTCGGTACGTTAAGCTGTGTACTTGAGATACTTTGTGGAAGTTTCTTTCTCAGTTATCATTCGACACACTTCTCTCTACCTCCCGCGTCTGTACACGTCGGGCATTCTTACCTTTGTTCGCGGGCCATCAACTCCATTCTCTCTCTCTCTCTCTCTCTCTCTCTCTCTCTCTCTCTATCTATCTCTGTATCTCTCTCTCTCTATATATATATATATCTATATATATAGCGCTAGGGTGTAGTTCCTCACTGTAGGAAATGGACGAGGCCTCCGCCCCCTGCCCCCACACGACAGACAAGGCGTAGCCTGAGTCAAAGACCTTTCGTGGCCACACAACTACTCATCATCTTCGTTCTAATTAATCATGCCATCTAATGAAAATAGACCTTTAAATCAATCGGTCCAAAGTGACCGACAACAAGACCCACTTACAAGGAAGCGTCGCATTTGTCGTGATCAACCAGGGATGTGGCTCCAACGGTCGAATTCATCGGCTTTTAGCCGTCCGCCGTCACCGCTGTTTCACATCGGAGGAGGACGAGGGGCGCCGATCGAGCTCATCATCTTGCATGAAATTAACGGGCTCTTGCTAGTTTCATTGCATTTCTCTTCTCATCAGCATAAAGAAAAACATATGATGATTATCAATTTATGTCGTCAATATAAACTAATACAAAACTTAATGGGGGGATGGGGAGAGAGAGGTAGTGATAGAGATAGAGCGAGGGAGAGAGAGAGAGAGAGAGAGAGAGAGAGAGAGAGAGAGAGAGAGAGAGAGAGAGAGAGAGAGAGAGAGAGAGAGAGGAAGGAGAGACTGACAAACAGACAGGCCCAGTAACTAAGACTGGTAACGACCTTCAATAATGACCCCGACAAGGGGCTTGTCAAGCTTTCCTTCTCAGACAACGGTGGCGCCGCCGGTGCCACATCAGAGAGATGAAGGTCACGTCAACATCGCCGCCGCCATTGAATCAGCTTCTCTCGGAGTCGGGCCTAGTCCGCCCAAGTAGGCCCAGGTAGACCCATATCTCAAACCTGTGGTGAGCCCAGCTCAGCCAGCATGCCGGTGTGGGCCTATGTACGATGGGAGAGGAGAGAGTTCGCACGTGGGATACGCTCTTTAAATGAGGCTAACGAAGTTCAGGATAAGAGCGCGATTATCTCATGACTATGAAAATATCAGAAACTAATTTAATTTGGGACACTTATTGAGCTAATTTTTACTTCCCTGATTGATTTGGCCGCCCATACTAGAGTTTTGAGAAATCAATAATCTATCTCTCAAGTTTTTCAGTTGCCGCATTACATTGAACATATGGAGGGCCAACTCGATTAGGCTCATGATTCATCAAAGTTTAGCGCATTCTCTCTCCCATTTGAAAGAGTTTCCAGCCCGAATGTGTTTTGCCCATTAGTTAGTAACACTTGGTCTTTGCAAAGCATTCCAATTTTGATTCTAATTTTTTTCCTTCTTTTATGTGTCATTGGTGTTAATCATTAATGCCATTGTAAAAGGGATGATAACTCTGTAGTACTAATGTATTTATTAATAATAACTAAACTAAATTTAGCTAAATTTTTGTTGTGTCACATGAACTCAAAATTCAACTCACCATTTATTGCCAATAGTTTTCCATTATAGTTCATCTTACTTGAAAGCTAAACTCAAAATTTTAACTTCGTAAATCATAATGATTATGAAAATAATTTTATCACATCAAGTGAAGAGCTGAATTTATATGTATATTGTAATGTAGGTAATTAAAATTTTTGGTTCTCAAATTATTTATCACTCTAAATCTGGAATTATCTTTTCCATAAATTACGGAAAAAATCAATTATGGTGTATAATGTGGTGATAACCTTGATTTAGGAAGTTTTATTTTTGCCTACGCTTGCTGCTCGCTCAGTGTCAGTAGAAGGGAAGAAAACATGGTCACGACATGTTGTTGATATTGATGGATTAGGAACATGGCTCGCCTTATGAGTGTTGCACTTCACTCGCTGCTCACTGGCTTGTTCATTGTTTTTTATTGGGTGAAATATTTTGATGTTGATGAGAAATCATAAAAAGATAAAAATAAAAACATTCATGAATATGTTAGTGGATAAAGACCAACATCATTAAATCTAGTCATCTATTGTTACCCTACATTTTATAAGTACCATACAATTTTTTTTCTTTCATATAAGACGTATATTATGGTAAATTCAAAACTATGTTAAAAAACATATTTTTACTAATCAAAATTAAAGAGGCATAAAGCGTGTTGACTGATGTTTTGACCCTTAAAAGTTGTGCTATCTCATCCAAAATTCAGGAAAGAAAGTGTTGACCCAAAAATGTTGTATCAACCCATTCATAAATGAGGCCATAAAAAGTGTGTCAACTTAAGAAGAATTATGTGTAGACCCATCTCGAAATGAGAGAGAAAATATGTAGACATAGAAAAAGTCAAATGAAAATTTGAGAGAGAGAAAAGAAGATTGTCTCAAGACAATGTAACACATCAGATTAATCAAAGGATCTAACATGAGTGAGAAGATCTCTATCACAATTTCTCTCAACCATTTAATCATCTTTAAAATCAAGGAAGAGTATTTTTTTTCAACAAAGAAACCAATTTGTAAATTATCCATGAAAGCACTATTGAGAGAGTTAGTGGCAAAGAAAAGAAGAAAATTGGTGACTTAATGTTTGGTGTATGGAAATAAATTGATGAAATATATCATGTAAAACTATTCATTGATCCCATAAATTTCATGGTGTAGTTACTAAAATATCATAGTAGAAACCAATGATAAGAAACCTTGATTAGTGAATAGGCCAAGGCCAAACCCCTGAAAATCTAAGTGTTTATTTCATTATCATAGTGTGTTGACCTGATAAGGTCAACCTAACATGTCTCAACCTAGCATTGTGATCCAAGCTAATATGTGCTGACCCAAGTCAAATTGTGTCAACTCACTTGGTATAGAACTAAGAAAATAAATCTAAAATTACTAAAAATTTGTGAAAAATTTTAAATAAACTATTCACCCTTTATTTATTCTATTTAGCCCACATTAGGATCAACATATATAATTGAAAAATAATAATTTTAATGCCAAGAGTACACAAATAATTCATATTAGCATAAGATCTACATATCCCTAGAAAAAACCCATATGATTTTGGGATTGACTACATGCTTTATTGTGTCCTTTCCTATTTTTCAAGAAGAAAGAAAATTAATTAGAATTCTTTTTTGTCTTATTTAATGAGCAAAGGATTGGTTTTAGAGGCAATACGATAAATTGAGAAGGACAGTGAGTGAGACTTTTGAAATAACTTCTTAATTCTGGTTTCATATTTATATGTAGAGCTAAGAGCTATTAATCCACTTGTCCTTGCCAACTATTTAAGAGAGGCTTTAGGTTCCACTAACTATTGTTAATTCATTTATTGACCACAATAGCATCAACTACATTCACTATAGATTTTATAGGGTTATTTATCCCAAGTGTTTCTTCAAACCAGTTCGTGTAGATTCACAACTTTAAGGGTGCTTCCACTCCTAAACCTTGCTTGATGAAGAAGCTCAAAAAGGGAACAATGTTCCATAGAACTTTTAGAAATATTCAATGTCGACAAAAATACTCAAAATACTCAAATATAAGACTAGAAAAATTGAATGTTCTTACACACTTGACTCGCAATTTTGAGTTGACATTCATTTGCGAGATGGCAAGCGTAGGCTTCTTTCTAAGATGAGTTGCTTCAATGATTGAACATAAACGTACAGAACAAATTCATGAACTGTTCTTTCATGAGTTAAGTCTTAATTGAAAATTAGAAAGAGACGCAATAGATTCCTAATTAAATCTCAATGAATCACTTTATTAAATCAGTGCATAGCCTGGCGTGGCCTGGGCTTGGCCTGGGCCTTGGGCCTTGGCCGGCGGCCAGCGGCCAGTGGTCCGACGCGTGCGTGGGGCCGATCGAGCCCCATCGACCAGCCTCTGTGCGGTGTGCACGTGGCCTCTGCTCAATCCTGCACGTAGAACGACTTGCTGCACGTGGCCTGAGTGCTTCGCGGCGCAAGAATCGGCGCCGTGCCAGATGGAAAACGGCTCAGAGGGCTTCGCCTTTGCGGCTTCCTAGCATTTACCCACCCAGGTCTGTCCTTGCCGCCAAACACGTGCAACCTCGTGCCAGATCAAAAACGCTCATGATCTTTTCACTTGCCGCTTCCTGGTTCTTTCCCTTGGCCGCCGAACACGCTTGCACGCACTGTCCGCGTGGTCCACCCGGCCGACCGGCCCGCACCAGGTGCCGCCATGTGCGCCGGCGCGCGCGCTGGCCTGCGCAGCAACAAAGCTCACCATGTCAGATCGAACACGGCTCGTGAGTTTTTCCCTCCGCCCCACTTCCTGGCTCTTTCCCAGGATGCTGAACATGTTCGCGCGCACTGCGCGTGTGGTCTGCCCAACCGGCCCACGCCAGTTGCCACCATGTGCGCCGGCATACGGGGTGGCCTGCACAGCGACAATGGGCTCCTTTTATCTTGGATGTCGGCTGGCCACACGCTGGTGGAGCCGGCGAAGGCGTTGGTTCTCCCTGTTATGCGAAGATAAGAAAGGGAAGACGGGACGACGGAAGATTCGGAAGCGTTCACTCGAGCTCGGGTGTCCAAAATCAAAGTCTAGTTCATCGTGTTTTTTTCTAGGCCTTGGCTTCTTGGGTAGAACTTCCGCTGGGTCGCCCTCCGAGTACTTCACACCCCAATCTGCTAGGTTTATTGGATGACTTTTCTTGGCTTACCTATTTTCGACTTCCTGCACTTGGGTCGAACTTCTCAAGTGAATTTGATACTTTACACACCCGAATGCTTGAGGTTTCGATAGATCCAAGCATCGTTTTTGACCTGGGCTGGGACCCTAGTGCTCCGAACAGTGGATCGATATTTTCATAATTTTTCCGAGGGTTACTGCCCAACATCTTTGTACCGATCTATTACATGGTAGGTGCCTTGGGTTGACTCTCTAGTGTCCAGATAAGATTCTCCCTTAGCCCCATCTGTTTTCAGACGTTCCCTTGGGTATAATAAGACTGCCTGTACTCTCCTAGATAGTTGATTTTAGACCATGGACTACTCGTAGACTAGGGGGGTTTCTCGTTCTGGTAATTACTAATACTCATGGTAAGTGGTTCTTTTATATTTTTTTCTACTACATTTGCTCATTTTCTTTGTGCCGTGAACATAGGATGTAAGTAGGATTTTATTATGACTTATATTTAGTGATAATAAAATGAGATGTTTATACCAATGTATAGTTTTATTTACCACAATAGTGTCGTGGAAGCTTTTGAAACAGCCTTCTCAAATTTATTTTCTCTCTATTTTTAGAGGTGGGACGTGAGGAAGGGGGATGTTATCAGGGCTGTGAGGAACTGTAGGCAGCATCCACCAGCTGGTTGCAATTTGGGGTGTTTGTACTCTTACAAGATTTGGGTTCTAGGGCTACTTGCCTCTTAGGTAAGTAGATGCGACTAATGCAACCACATTGGGGGTAGTGTCGATAATCAGGGGCATCTACAACCTATAACTCTAGGATAAATAAAACCTAGTGGAAGAGTTTATCTTTCAACCAGCTTTACATATTTAGGTACTACGATCATGATCGATCGATCGAGGATCATGATTATAGAAAATGATCACAATCATGATCACAATCCAGTTCTTTGATCAACCATTGATCGATCAGCGGATTCATAACTTTAGTTTACCATCCATTGGATGATGAATTTTCATCATCTAACAGTTACGATTCACATCAACTAAAGAGAGATTAAATCTCTCTCTCACTCTCGACTCTCACTCTCGTCGCCTTTGTCCTCTTTTTGTCAAAGAGACCGACTTCACTGCTGCCAAGTTCACCACTGCCAACTTCACCATTGCCGCGTCTCCCTCTCCCTCTCTAGTGGGGCAAACATCCCAACCCCACCATTTGAAGGGACGACGCCCCCACTGGAGGAGACGCCAACACAAGAATCATGCCATGTCGTCATCACCAACCTAGCATCCTAGATCGGAATTTTATTTATTATTAGGATTTTATTTTCATTTAGTTTTTTAACCAATACTGAACCTATAAATAGGGTCAGCACTATAATGAATGGTTTTGGTGACTTTTAGAAATTAAGCATCAATTTCATATTTTACCCTCAGGTTTCCTCTCAGCCATCATCACTATTGCTATCATAACCACCGCTGCTGCCACTACTAAGAGGCGACCCTCTGATGCCCATCCACCCATCATGAGCACATGATCCCCCCTTCACGTAGTGATCCTCTTTCAAAATGATCGTCTAGGCTCCTTTGCTATTGACCATTTCGTTCATCTACCCATATGCGATGTCGTCTGTTGCCTGCAAACATCATAGTCCTTGATTCTTAATTGTAAACACCCTTCGCAAGGTCCCCTTCTGGTCATCTGCAGCCAATGTAGCCACACGCCTATTGCCCCTCGTGTGTGACGACTCCCATAGCCACCCATTTCTCTTTAAGAGCATCAAAATTTTTCCATTGAAAGGGCACATGGAATCACCCACTGGTTTCCAGTCACCAAAGAGCTTGATCCAAGATTGAAGATTGATCAGCGGGGTTTCCAGTCTACATCCTCCACTGTCCCATGCAACTTGAGGCTCACCGGACCACCCATTGCCCTGTACTAGCATATGGTCTTTTTTGTGTCTTCTTGTGGTCAACCATCCAAAATTTTCAATTTGGAGCTTTACTTATTGCAATGGTTGTAAAATACTACTCCTGCCCTCGACCAATGAATGGGGCTGCACCATCATTATTTTCTCCTAATTTAAAGGTTGAAATCAATGGTGTGATTTTGTGGCTTAATTTATCCACCTTTACATTGCCCTTAGTTAACCCATCATGTGTATGTTGTAGTTATTCCACATCACTCTCCCTCTCTCTCTTTCGCTCGCTCTCTCTCTCTCTCTCTCTCTCTCTCTCTCTCTCTCTTTCACTTGTACCCTCTCTCTCTCTCTCTCTCTCATTAGGGTTTCTCTGAAACTAATCGAGCTACTACCAACCTCCATGTGACCACCTTTCCCTCCCTCTCTCTCTCTATTGCCCCGCTCTCTCTATCACTCTCCATCTCTCTCATTAACAAAGTTCATTTAATCTGATATATGTATTAATAAGTTAAGATTTACGACTAATTTTATATTAGGAAGCTTAATTTATATATCTTGATATAATTATTAGGCATAATATACATCTTAATAAATATATATTAGGCCTCATATATAAATATATATTTAATCTAGGTATTATATATTTATATATAGTATTTAGGCACTAGAACATATAATATAGTAATATAAAATGACAACAATCACCCAATTATCCTATCATACAATAAAATAATATTAAATATATATTAAATATAGGTATTATATATTTATATATAATATTTATTCACTTGATCATATAATATAATAATATAAAATGACGACAATCACCCAATTGATCGGATCGACAATCACGACGATTGACAATAACAATAAGTGATTTTGGCTGATACGATTGTTGATCATTCTAATTAGATTGAAGATCAATCGTGATCACAATACCCTATTGATATACCAAATTTTTTGGGTGAAAATCATTGTTTAAGATTCTAATTTTTACAACAAATTTATAAATTTTCCTTGCTAGTATAGGATGAGTAAGGGTCAAATCACATAGAGCAAGTGTTAAATCAATGAATTTTTTTGATGAATACAATGTAAAATTAGTGATTTAGTTATATATACACATGTACATATATTTAGATTTTATATAGCTTACTATGAATTAATTGTGCCAGAAATGAGAGAAGAATAATCAAACCTAAAGTGTTCTAAAATAGTGCTTATCTATTTTGATGAAATCTTACCCTTTTTTTTAACAAGAAGAAATACTAAAATTAGAGTAACCTTATCTTGGCCAGCGCTGGTAGCACTGGCGACAAGCATCTGAGCATGCAGGCGATGAATCTTTTTTTTTAACAAGAAGAAAACAAAAAATTAGAGTAACCTTACCTCGGCTAGTGCTGGTAACACTAGTGATAAGTCTTAATTATCATGAGTTAATAATCTAGTGATATAATAGTTTTAGCTTTAACTCATGATAAATAGACTTATTTTTGTGTTAAATTATGAAAAGTGATTTCTAGTTAGTCAATATGAATTTTGGATTAATTACATGATTTTATAATTCTATTTTATTGAGATAAATAGGAAAAGAGTAAAAAGATTAAGGGAAAAAATAAAAACATCGTCAACTAACTAGGCCCGCAAGCAGGTCATAGGCCTAGTTGGGCGTAGCTGTGGAATAGCTAAGGACCGCGAGCTCGAGGCTCAAGTGGCTAGGGACCGGACTGCAAGCTTGAGGCTCAAGCGGCTGAATACGCAAACCACGAGCTTGGCACTCAAGCGGCTGACGTATGTGTCACTCCCCTTGCATGTCACCGGTGGCCAGGTGGGTGTGGGAAAGGAGTGGTCATACACACGTGGATGAAATGTACCTATTGATGGCTAAAGTAACCACCAATTTTTTTTCTCGTAAAAAATCAGTCAGAAAACTGATGTGGGACTAAACCCATCACTTTAGCCTTTTCCCACAAAATTATAAATACTGAAAATACCCCTTCATGACTATGATGAAAATATCCTCATGATGTCACATTATAAGGGCATTATCGTACTTATTTCATCTTTCTCTCTTTCTCTCTCTTAGGTGAGCAACCGACGGAGAAATCATGATTTTTGGTAAGCAATTAAGCTACAAAAATCACCAAAATCTTGGTGAAAACTTAGTCAACATGATTAATGGAATCATGGTCGAAATTGGTTGTTGAACGATTCTGGACAAAAAATCACAAATTCAACAAGAAAATCACCTCTGATTGATCGATGAACAAACCGTCACTAGGAAGAGGACCATCTGCTAGGAGACGAGTTGCCACCTCCTGAGAGCATACCAGATGTGATAAAAGGCCTCCTCTTGCTACGCTGACTTGAGGACGAAGCCTCTCAGACTCTCCCCATCTCCATTTAGCCTACCTTCGTCAGGTGATAGTTGTTGGAGGATTGCAAGTTGTCATTTTTCCATTCTACTGGGTGACAATCACTAGAAATGATTTGGTGACACATTCCATCGATTTCTAGGCTTCAAAAGCACATCGTCTTTGTCTAAGGAGAGCCTTCGAGGCCGTGGATATTGCACGAATTCCTTCCTGAACATGCAGAATTCTAGCAATCGTCATCATGAAGTCGAAACTTTGTTTTTCCTACTTTTAACTTCACTTTTGTTTAAATCAATAATATTTTACATGATTCCAAGTTTCAATATCTTTCTTCATTGAGTTATGATTCTTCGGGCTTTTAGAGAACTTAATTTGACCTATTAATTTGACGGTAATCACTTACGAAAGAATTGTAGGTCGGAACTCTATTTTTGCCTGATTCCTATTCTTTAGGTGCTGATGTCACCCTAACGTCATAGCCTTATTTCCTTTTCACATTTATTAAATATGTTATACTTATGATTTAGTTAAAAACTCATAAAAATTCGTATTTGTTTAGAAAAATTTTAAAATATTACTTTATATTATATTACATCCTTATGATCGACCTGGAAATCTCTCACTATTTTTGAAATATTTTATCGATTTATAAATAATTTATTCATTCTGATATACATTTGAAATTTCAAAAATTAGTCTTTTCTAGTTTTATAAATTTTAAATTTGTGTGATTTATTATACAACGATTAATTCACATCACTTGATGACAAGCATGTGAGCATGTAGCTGATGAATGTACAAGCAATGACATGCTGGCGAGTGGCGCATGGGCAGAGATGCATCGATGATAGTGTATTAGTGACATGCCTAAAAGTGGTGCACAGATAGTCACACATCAGTGAGTGGCACATGGTCGATGTCATGTTAGCAAGTGTGGCATGGGTGATGATGTGCCGGTCAGCGTTGCATAGGTGATGATGCGTCGGCGAGTTGGCAAACAATGATGTGCCAGTGAATGGCACACGAGTGGTGACACATTGGCAAATGGCACACATGTGGTGACGCGGCCGCGAGTAGTGCATGGGCGGTTATGCGTCAGTGAGTGTCACACGATTAATGACACATCAGCAAGTGGGTGGACGAGTGCGCATGCAGTAGGCATATGGGCAATGATGTGCCAACAAGTGCTGTAATGTTTCATTTGTAACTTTCATTGTAGAATGAAGTTTTGGGCATGGTTTGCGGCATAGGAAAGCCCTGGATCTTGGTTATCCTCCATAAGATAACCTGGCTAGAAAAGAGGGGGGTGAGGGTAAAGAAGAAGATACAAATCTCTTGTCACACCAGCCAAGGCCTAAGGTCCTTCTTCATTTTCCTCCTCCAAACTCTCAATCATGGATCACTTCTCTGTCACTTTGACCTTCTCAGAAAAGAGTGTAACCAAGAAAATATTGTTACCTAGGTTGCTAACCACAAGTTAGGTCAACAATTCAAGGTTAATACAATGAAGGAGGAAGAGGGTGTATATAAGGGTTTTAGTTTCCTAGTATGAGAAACTTCGAATGAAAGGTCTGGATTGATTCATTCTAGGCCCAAATCTTGTCCTCCTCTCTCCTGAAATCTGTTAGTAACTCTCAATTTTTAAATTTAAATCCTCCCTTGAAAGTGGGCCTCCTCTTTAGGTGTAACATGGACCATACTTCAATTCTAATTTGGGCCCATTTTATTGGGCTTGAATGTGGACTGATTTACTTCTTTTGCATCTTAATTCCATGATTGAAATTACCTAAGTCATGCATCTCAAAAAAAACTCCAAGAAAGTAGTAAGAAAAATCTATTTGACTCAGGAGAGTCAAGTGGGGTTAGTCTCTAAATCAATCAATTCGATAAATTCAGACTAAACAAGTAATGCCTACTTTTCTAGTTTTAAACATAAATATTGGATGATATATGTGTAAAAGCAATGATTAATAGATAAGAAAGACATAATTATATACAATTATCACTAACAATTTGATATCATGACCTATACATATTGATGCAGCACATGTACGGTCATGGGTAGATAAGTAACAATGGTAATGGACTCTGATGTAGGTTATTATAACATCTATTAATGGTAGGGCTTGGGTGACAATAACATCTTGACATGACAACATTTTTGAGAGACCTTACAGCCCATATAAATGATTATATAACCTACATAGAGGGGATGTTTTCTAAAAGTCAATTTTGGAGGTGCATCGAGAATATTGGCAATGTTGAAGCAATCACCTTCTTAATTTTTGTATCCATTTTACCTTTTTCTCTTGATTTTTTCTTCATTTCCTTGTGTATTTTTTTCTCATTCTATTCTTGTTGAATTCATATTTTTATAACATGTTATACTCTCACAATGGTTATTCTCACAAATCTTTCATTTAAAGGTGCCTTTAGAGATGCAGTGGAGGAATTGAAAGGTCACATGAGGCATTCTTTGTGCATACTAGACATAGTTGACTATCCTCACTTATAGTAGACAGATTCAAGTCTTATGAACATGATTAGAAAGATGAAATTGTCTCTGATTATGTATCAGATTTTTTATTTTTAGAAAAAAAATATGTTGTGCCCTTTTTTCTTCACATACCATCTTTTTATCTCCCATAATCTCTCTTGCATGCATTGCCATGGAACAGGTTTGTTTTGCCAAGATCATTGTAAAGTCAGTACTTGGATAGTCATTGTTGTTGACTATGTAAGGAATCCCATAGGGCACCAGAGGTAGTGCAAAATGATTAACTAGTCATGTAAAAGGGAATTATTGAGATTATGTCTTTGGTTTTCTTTTTTTATTTCTAAAAGAAGAGAATATATGAACTATTATTTTCTTACTCTCAACTAACATTCAGGTGGTAAAATTACATATATGTTTATTACATGATGGAGAGGTTGCATGAACTATTGTTAAGGAACTTAGAAAAAGTTTAAACTCATTAATCATTTATTGATAATCTAAGATGTATTCAAAAATCTAGAGCAAACAATCTTTGTACAAAATTATATAGAAGATTTTAAGATACTCTTTATTGTAGCTAAAGATAAGACCAACATAGGATTGAGTTATGGTTTTTGACGCAACAAAACTATAGGCAATGACCCTTTGAGTTGAGTGCATGTTGAGGTTAACGGAAGAGGGGTTGAAATCACAACTTGAATCCTAAAAAGTTGAGATTTTTGGTGAAACCTCATTGTCTTGAGTCCATAAAATGAAGAAGTTATTCCCTTGGGTGCTTAAGGGCGGATCCTAAATCTACAGAACCAACGAAATAGCTCCTTGAGTCCACAGAAATTTTGGAGTCCACCGGCAAAGGGGATAAACTCTCAAGGAGAAGAAACTCACGAATTTTCTATTCCATCAAAGATGTAATGCTTGTAGGCTACATGGGGGGGCGTCCTTAAATAGGCCACAACTTGTGAAAAGGGCGTCAACTTTTGAATTTGAACGAAAACTAAAAATAGGAGGAAAATAAATTTGGAAAAGTTTCTGAAATAGAAATGGGCTGAAAATAGAATGAAATATGCTTTTTTAGAAGGTGGTGTAAAGGCATGTGACAATTATGGAAGGAAAATGAATAGAGGAAAGAGGAGAAATAGAAAGAAGCATTAAATAAGGTAAAATAGGAAGGTGCTAAATAAAGAATCGGATTTATAGTGACATCAATAAGATGAGATCTAAAATAGAAGATAGATGAGATAATTCAAAGGTTCTAAAAATAGAAGGTTCTAAAAATAGAAATTTCTAAAAATAGAAGTTGATCTTTAGGTCTTAAAGTCTTCTTCGCCAATGGATGTGATATTGGCTACATTAGTTTCCCCTTTTTCAAAAGAACTTGTCCCTAAGTGTTCAGCTTCTTTAGAGAAATACTTGTATAAGTCCATCACATTAAAAGTATTTGAGAATCCCATAGTGTCTAGAAGGTCAACCATGTAAGCATTGTCATTAATCTTCTTCAAAATCTTGAAATGACCATATTTTTTTGGATTGAGTTTGTTGTAATTTCCTATGGGCAATCTCTATTTTCTTAAATATATCGTTACCAAATCATTAACTTGAAAAATCTTTTTTCTCATTTTCTTATTTGCCTTCTCCTTATATCGTGTATAACTAGCAGTGAGATTTTTCTGAACATTTTCTTGAATTGCTTTGATGTGCTCTACCATTTTATTTGCTGTAATATTGGTTCCATGCTTGAGATGTAATTCTGCCAAATCTTATGAGATCTTAGGTGGAAAACAATGCACAATGGAAAATAGAGAATAATGTGTAGATCGATTCACCATAGAATTATATGTAAATTCTACTTGGGCTATATAACAAGGTCCCATTGTTTGGGTCATTCTCTAGAAATACACATAATTATATTACCCAATGTCCAGTTGACCACTCTTATTTGACCATCAATTTGAGAGTGATTGGTTGTATTGAAATTAAGACATGAGTCAAATCTCTTCTAGAGAGTGTGCCAGAAATGAGACAAATTTTGAATCTCTATTTGATGCAATAGATTGTGGGACCCATGTAGGCGAACAATCTCTTTAAAAAAAAGATTAGCAGTTTGAACATTATCATTACTTTTCTTACATACAATATGTGCCATCTTCAAAAATCTATCTACCGCCACAAGGACAGAATCGTTACCTCTTTGAGTGCAAGGTAAACTTAATATAAAGTCTATAGAGATATTAGTCCATGCCTTTTCTGAAATTAGTAGTGGCATATACAGACCTATATTATGACATTGTCCTTTATTAATTTGACAAATTTGACACCTTTGAACAAAGCTCTGTACTTCTCTCTTCAATTGTGGCCATAAATAATGTTCTTCCATCATCTATTGTGTTTTGTCACAATCTAAATGTCCTCTAAGTTCTCCAGCATATAATTCTCAAATCAATTTCTCTCGCAGAGATGTTCGAGGAATGCATAATTGAGTCCCTCGAAATAAAAAATATTCTTGAATATGTAATCCCTTTGGTGATTTTCTTTCTTTACAAGTCTTCCGAATTTCTGCAAAGTCTTTGATGCAAGACCATTGGTGACCTGCCCTCTAGGGCGGGGTAGAGTGCATCGCTAGGGATGGGGAAGAGGGGGAAGCAGGTGCTGAAGGCAATGGCACCTGCGGACGCTGTTGGTGTCGGTGTCGACATGGGCGTGGGCATAGGGAGTCCTTCCCGTCCACATCCATTGAGAGAAATCTGTTGACACAATCACTGCCGCCTGAGCTCGCTAACCAATGCAGCAAGTCTTGTACACGCACTCATCAAGGCACACACCCAAGGTGAGACCCAACCCGTCCCACCTAGCTAGGCCCGTCGGCAGAGGGGCAGGAGTGGGAAGGCACTACACGAAGTAAAATAGACTGACAGGGGGAAGAGGGCTAACCTACGGGCAGCTCGGTTGGCCGGAGCAAGGCAGGAGACTCCCCGTATCGGCACAAGGTTGACAGTAGTGAGAGCAGTGCAAGTTCAGCGGACGAGGGGCGTCGCTGCAGTGGGCTGGCGATTCCTTATATGTGGAAGGCAGCCCCACATGAAGCGTTCAACGTGCGCATTGGCATGTGGGAGGGCGTCGGGGAAAGGGGCAGTCAGTAGTGCCTGATGCATTGTAGACGGGCTGGGGGTGGTGACACAGCTAGACGTTTTGAGGCACCTTGCCCCATTCCTAATTGGAATCTGCGGTGAAATCACGGGTGGTCGCAGCAGCACGCAGACAGGCTCATGGGACTTGCGAGTGCGATGACTGCTGCCCGTCGAGGTGTGGAGCGTGGTGTTGGGTGCGGGGCAAGCATATGACAGGAGCTCCGATGGGCAACTGCGCTAGACCTGTAGTGGCGGCGTGGTGGCGAGTGATCGGGAATGATGAGGGCGTCGTTGGTCGGATGGTGCACCTACCCCTCAAACTTCCCCTCTCCCCTTTTCTATAGTCAAAGCTCAAAGCACTGTTTCTATTCAAAATAACAATGGCTTCCCCTTTTAGTGGTGACTCTCCACCCCCTTATATAAGGGCCCATGTGGGCCAAGGGTGAGGACCATGTGAGAGGCCCAAAATGGCAAGCCCTCCTAGGTGATATAGTCTCGAGTGGGCCTTCCTCCTTGTTGGGCGTAAATGAGGGTGGCTCAATGAGAAGGGGTGAGGGGAATAAGGACACCTACTCCTCCAATTGGGCCCACACATATGGCCCAAAGTAGGGTGGGTGGGTGTCAAAATGGAGTGGGCCATCCCTTCTTGCCATGGGCCCGACGTAGGCCCACGGGGTGAGAAGCCCTTCACGTAGTGTAGTGAAACTTAGGGTTCCTTGTCCTCACTCAAGCTTTGCAATCCGGTTGACAATATAGGGCGGGGGTCTCCTTCGTCGCCTCAACCTTGTGTTGTGGTGGTGAGGGGTCCTGTCTACCACTAGTCTTCATCTTGAGCATATAACTCAGTCAAGTACTCAAAACTAGTAATTTCAACATGGATAGTAACTAGTAGTGGTGACTTTCTACTTAATGCATAAGTGACTCTATTTAACTTTCCAGACTTGTGTTTAATCATGAAAATAAATCTTTGAATAAATGATATCCACCTTGCATTCATTCTATTGATATTAGTTTGAGTATTCACAGATTTCAAGGCTTGATGATCAATGAATAAATAACTTTAATCTTCTCATCATCTACCTTGATACCTTCTGCATTGATAATATACCCCAAGAAAATAACATTGGTAGTCTAGAATTTACACTTCTTTAAATTGACAAATAATTCATTCTGTTGTAAAACTTTCATCACAGATCTCAAATGACCAATATGCTCATCTTCAATTTTACTATATATTAGAATGTCATCAAAATAGACAATGACAAATTTTCTAAGAAAAGGCTTTAATATCTGATTCATCATTCTCATGAATGTACATTTGACAATCCAAAAGGCATCACTAACCATTCATATATCTCTACTTTTGTTTTAAAAGTAGTCTTCCATTCATCTCCTAGACAAATTCAGATTTGGTGATAACCACTTTTAAGATCAATCTTTGAAAGTAATTTAGAACCACATAACATATTAAGCATGTCATCTAATATGGGAAAAGAAAACTGATACTTTATTGTAATTTTGTTGATGACTCTACTGTTGACATACATACGCCACGTTCCATCTTTTTTGGAATCAAGAGAGCTAGAGGACTCATACTATCACGAATTAGCCCTTTTTGTAACAATTCTTCAACTTGCTCTTGTAAATTCGATTTTCATCTAAACTCATCTTGTAATGAGGTAAATTAGGTAAACTTGCTCCTAGTATAAGATCAATATGATGTTGTATATCTCTGAGTGGAGGAAGATAGTTCGATGTTTCTTCCATAACAAAAAATTCTTCTAAAATCTTTTGGGCTACTTCTGGAGTAGATTCGGTAGAAAGTAATGACATATCATCTTTTTTGACTAGCATAAAAATCTCAGTATCTTGACTGAGGTTAGTAAAAAACTCACTTCTATCAATCATCATAATCTGTTTCTTCTATTTTTTAATAGAGAAATCTGTCCTGAATTGGGTGTAAAACAAATTTTTCACTATTTCTATAAAAGATATAGTGAGTGTCTCTTCTCAAATGAGTTACATCTACATCATATTGCCATGATCGACCCAAAATCATGTGACATGTATCCATATCAACAACATCGCAATGGATTTCATCAAAATATCTATTTTCCATTGAAAATTTAATCAAACAAGTTTCTGCTACCTTTGTTTCTAAATCTCTCTTGATCCACCAATTTTGTAAGGGTGTGGGTGTCGCTTAGTCTTGAGTCTCAGCTTCTACACCATGGTGGATGAAATAATATCTTCATTACTTCTAGAATCAATGATAACATTACATACCTTCCCATTGACAATGTATCTTGTTTTGAAAATATTGTGACATTATGCTAGTTACTCCTTTGGGGAATATATTATTCTGAGCACAACAAGAGAATGACCAAAATCTTTTTCTTCTCCTCCCTCAATGATATTTTCTTCAATTACTTCCATGTCATCTTCTTTTTCATTATTATCTTCATCTATGGCCCTTGCAAAATTCACAGCTCCTCGTTTTGGAGAAACATTAGACTTGTGACCTTTTTCATTGCACCTGTAACATTTTGGAACATAATTAGGAACATATGGATTTCTTTGGACATTATTTCAACCATTAGGAGCCAATCCATTTGATTTTTGTACAGCTGAGTTTGCTACTCTTCCATTAAAAGTGGAAGAAGAAATTGGTGCATGTCTTGATTGATCTGGCTGAAAATTCGTCGCATTGTTAGAAGTGCGATTTTTGGCCTTTCCTTTCTCTAATAAAACTTCTGCACGTTCTGAGGCCATAACAATATCAGTAAATTTAAAAAATGATTGTGTTAGATAACTCACCTAGTCCATTAAGGGCCCATTATCCATTCTCCCTCCTCTCTCTCTCTCTATAAATATTGTGTATGCTCTATCTCTCCTTAATCAATCTATTTTCTCAGTTCTCTCTCCTTTGTCAACATGGTATAAGAGCAAGGTATTCTTTTTTGACGTCGTCGTCTCCTCCTTTGGCATGTCACACCTCGATGTCGTCGTCATATTTTTTTTTACCCTGGTGTTGCTTGCTTCCGCCATCATCATCGCTATTTCGGAGTGATTCTCTACTGATAAATCTTCATTATCATGAGTTAATACTTTAGTGAGATGATGTTTTTAGTCTTAATTCATGATAAATAGACTTATTTTTGTGCTAAATCGTGAAAAGTGGTTTCTAGTTGGTTAATATGAATTTTTGATTAATTACATGATTTTATAATCTTATTTTATTGAGAGAAATGAAAAAAAAGATTTAAGGAAAAAGTAAAAAAACCGCCAGCTAGTCGGGCTTGCTAGCGGGTCGGAGGCCCAGTCGGGCAAGGCCACTGAGCAGCTAAGGACCACGAGCCCAAGGCTTGAGTGGCTAAGGACTAGACTGCGAGCTCGAGGCTCAAGTAGCTGATGATGCGGACTACGAGCTAGGCGCTCAAGCGGCTGACGTGTGTGTCACTCCCCTTCCATGTCACCGGTGGCCAGCCGGGCATGGGGCAAGGAGTGGTCGTACAAACGTGGGTGATTTGTACCTATTGATGGCTAAAGAAGCGCCTATATTATATTCATGTGAAAATTGCCTAGAAAACTGATGTGGGACTAAACTTGACGCTTTAACTTTTTCCTGTAGATTTTATAAATGCCAACAGTGCCCCTCAATGGACGTTAGAAAATGATCCTTATGACATCATACATTGAGGGTATTTTAGTACTTATTTCATCTCTCTCTCTTTCTCTCTCTCATAGGCAGAAAACCGGCAAAGAAATTACGATTTCTTAGCAAGTGATTAAACTACAAAAATCACCAAAAATTCAGCAAAAACTTCGTCAACGTGATTTGTAGAGCATCGTGGCCGAAATTGGTGTAGGATTCTAGACAAAATATTATGAACTCAATGAAGAAATCATCTCTACTTGATCGACGAATAAGCTATCGCCGAAAAGAGGATGATCTGCCAGGAGACGAGTCGACACCTCTTGAGAGCGTACTAAATGCGATAAAGGCCTCTTCTTGCTGTGTTGACTTGAGGACAAAGCTCTTGAGATGCGCCCCACCTCCATCCAGAATACCTCCATAGTGTGATAATCACCGGAGGGCCACAAGTTGCCGTATTTCTGTTCTGCCGGGTGACAACCGTCAGAAACGATTTGGCTACCCATTCCACTAATTTCTAGGCTTGGAAAGATGATCTAGAGATCACCCACATCGTCTTTGTCCAAGGAGAGCCTTCGAGGCTGTGGACATTGCACGATTTCCTTTATGAACATGTAAAATTCTGATGATTACTGTCGTGAAGTCGAAACTTTATCTTTTCTATTTTAAACTTTATTTTCATCTAAATTAGTGATCTTTGGAATGATTTCAACCTTCAATATCTTTCGTCCTTGAGTTACAATTCTTTGGACTTTTACATAACTTAATTTGACCAATTAATTTGACGGTAATCACTTATGAAAGAATCGTAGGTCAGAACTCTATTTCCACCCAATTCATGTTCTTTAGGTGCTGACATCACCTGATGTCACTGTCTTATTTCCTTTTCGTATTTCTTAAATATATTATATTTATCATTCAGTTAAAAAATTATAAAAAAATCGTATTCCTTGAGAAAAATTCTGAAATATTACCTAATATTATATTACACCCTATAATTGACCCAAAAATTTCTCACTATTTTTGGAATCTTTTATCGATTTATAATTGATTTATTCACTCTGATAAACATTTAAAATTCCAAGAATTGGTCTTTTCTAGTTTTATAAATTTTAAATTTACGTGATTTATTATACAACGATTAATTCATATCAACTTCACATTAGGACTTGTATACATGCATCTTTGATGATTATTAGGTATGTGAAGTAAGCTTCTCTCCAAGTTATGTCTTGATATACAAACTATCAACCCCTTGAGAAAATTTTCTTTTTACGTATAAAAATAGGCTTTGATACCACTTTTAGGATTGTATGATGCACTAAGATAAAAAATAGGGTTGTATTAATATCTTTTCTCTAGAGGTTTGGATAAAATTCTTTCATAAATGGATCTTTTAGTTAGGTTTCTAATTTCTAAATTTTCTTTTCTTAATGGTCAAAATTTTATGAGATTTGAAAGTGGTTCTCATTACTATCTATGTCAACTTTTTAATTAAAAGTTGTCTCTTAGGTTCCAAAAATCATGTGTTTGATCATATACCCTTGGAATTTTAGCTAGTTTTATTTTTAAATTCATGCCTATAGAAGGCCAACTGATGATTATGTGACTATTAAGAAAATCAAATTTATCTCACAATAAATATTGAAGACATCACTCTACAATGTTTCAAAAGGAGAATATTGACTAGGAGTAAGTGAATTCTTCAAAAGAGGGTGGTGATGATGAGAACTTGAATTTTGTTTTACTCTACTAATAAAGGTATTGACTAGGAGCAAACAGAACAATAGTAAACATGTGCACTACTAATGATTACTTTAGAGTTTGATGGCATATGTTTGGCTTGAAGCCTTATCAAGTGTAGATAGTTTTCTAAAATCTTTCTCATTCTCACTTAATTCTTTACATATAAATTTTGTTTTCAAAAGTTTAAGGTTGTGGAAGAGGTAAAGAAGAATTTACTTAATAGGTTATTGATAAGTCTTCATTATCATGAGTTAATAATTTAGTGATATGATAGTTTTAGCCTTAACTCATGATAAATATACTTATTTTTATGATAAATCGTGAAAAGTGATTTATGATAGGTTAATATGAATTTTTGATTAATTACATGATTTTATAATCTTATTTTGTTGAGATAAATGAAAAAAAAAAGATTTAAGGAAAAATAAAAGACACTGCTGGCCAACTGGGCCCGCTAGCGAGTTGGAGGCCTAGTCGGGTAAGGCCGCGGAGTGGCTAAGGACCGTGAACTTGAGGCTCAAGTGGTTGGTGATGTGGATCGTGAGCTCGACGCTCAAGCGGCTAACGTGTGCGTCACTCCCCTTCCACGTCACCGGTGGCCAGCCAAGTGTGGGGCAAGGAGCAGTCGTACACATGTGGGTGAATTGTACCTATTAAATGGTAAAGAAGGCATCGTATTATATTCACGTGAAAATTGGTTAGACAACCGATGTGGGACTAAACCCGATGTTTTAGCCTTTCATCGTAGATTTTATAAATGCCAACAATACCCCTCCATGACCATGAGAAAATTATCTTTATGACATCATATCTGAAGGACATTATTGTATTTATTTCATCTCTCCCTCTTTCTCTCTCTCACAGGTGGGCAAGCAATGAAGAAATCATGATTTTCGGTGAGCGATTAAGCTGTAGAAATTGTCAAAATATCAGCAAAAACTTAGTCAATGTGATTCGTGGAGCATTGTGGTCGAAATTGGTGAACGATTCTAGACAAAACATTGTGAATTCAACGAAAAAATCATCTCCGATTGATCGACAAACAAGCCATCGCCGAAAAGAGGAGGATCCGTCGGGAGACGAGTTGTCACTTTTTGAGAGCGTACTAGATGTGATAAAGGGCCTCTTCTTGCTATGTTGACTTGAGGACGAAGCCCCTGAGATGTGCCCCACCTCCATCTAATATACCTCATCGAGTGATGGTCATCAGAGGGCCACAAGTCGCTATTTTTTCATCCCACTAGGTGACAGCTGCCAGAAATGATTTGGTGACACATTCCACCAATTTCTAAGCTTCAGAAGAAGGTCTAAAAATTACCCTCATCGTCTTTGTCTAAGGAGAGCCTTCGAGGCCATGGACATTGCACAATTTCCTTTTTGAACACATAGAATTCTAGCGATCGCCGCCGCAAAGTCGGAACTCTATTTTTCCTATTTTAAACTTCATTTTCATTTAAAGTAGTGATCTTTGGCACGATTTCAACCTTCAATATCCTTCTTCCTTGAGTTACGATTCTTCATACTTTTACATAACTTAATTTGACCAATTAATTTGACGGTAATCGCTTACGAAAAAATCATAGGTCAGAACTTTCTTTCTGCCTGATTCGTCTTCTTTAGGTGCTGAGGTCACTTGACATCATAACCTTATTTCTTTTTCACATTTATTAAATATATTATATTTATCAATCAGTTTAAAAAATCATAAAAAAATATATTCTTTGAGAAAAATTCTAAAATATTATTTAATATTATATTACATCCTATAATTGACCTGAAAATTTTTCACTATTTTTAAAACATTTTATCGATTTATAATTGATTTATTCATTCTGATAAACATTTAAAATTCCAAAAATTGGTCTTTTCTGATTTATAAATTTTAAATTTGTGTGATTTTATTATACAATGATTAAGTCACGACAGTTATCAATTATATGTCCTCAATATGTATAAGTAAATCTTAGGTGAATATACCCTTAGATTTCATTGATCTTTCAATGTTATCTTGTAAGATCTAAAAGGTTACGTGAAACATTAAGTCAACGAGTGAAATAATTTTTTTATAATTTTGGATTTCCTTTCTATGGGTAAAATCTCATGAGGTAAATAAATAGTTGATAGTTTGAAATATATTCATAAATTATCATAAGCTAGTGAAAAATATCTCAAGTGAATAAATAATCTTTTCATAAATATAATACCAAAACGTATGCCTAACGGCGTCAACATATTTTTCATATAAATGACCTTAAATTGCAACATTTGGGAATCTGATACATCACATCTAGAAACCAGGATACATTATCTAAATTAACTCACAATCCCATTCAAGTATAATGTTGGTATCAACTTAAATTAGTTTAGTAGATTTCTGATAAATAGAATGAGACTTTAAGTAGGTAAGTCAAAACCTGATAACAATGTTTATAATCATAATACAATCAAGTTAACAACATAATCAAAATATAACAAGTGGGATCACCACCTCATCTTTCACTAAATAAATGGAATGAGTCTCATCAATAAAATTTCTATTTATAGCATTCAAATGTGATTAGCTAATACATCAAACATAAAATGTATTGTGTAAGCTTTTAATTTTATATTTTACTTTATGAAATCTCACTGATCCTTATATGTCCATCATTACTTTCTTATCCTGGAATATTATATAAATATCACTAATTTTTGCATAAATATATGATACGGTAATTTCACATAATAAAATAAAGCAATCATATCAATTTTGTGTTTTTTAATAAGAAATATATTCAATGAAGCCTCATCTAAATGTTTAAAAGTATTATATTGAGTTATACATAATCAATTCAACATTTAATTTCATGTCAGATATATTTCAAATAATGCATAATACTGATCCTTCTCATTTAATACTATATTTTCTTATCATCAAAACATACATTATATGAGACACATGACATTACCACGTTGTGATTATAACTCATGTGAGATAGGTCAATATAGGTGCTCCTACTTCTGTCAAGAAATGATGGGTCCTGTTGAAGGCTTAGTACTATATGGTAATGGTGAGTATAGGAGTGATTTTGTTTGATAAGAGCAATTTAGTATGTCATTCCAAGCCTTTGCTTTTTGAACCCTTTCTAATTTTCAATAGTTGTAAAATAGGGACAAAAAGAAATAATCATAATATAGTAATAAAATGATACGCACTAAGCAGTAATTACTAAAAAAATTTTAATACTAGTTAAGAAAGTCTAATGTGATTGCAAGATAATTTACAAAACTCATTATTATCTCTCACTATGCTATAAGAGGCATTGAAAAAGAGTTTTATAGCAGCCCTTAGTAAAGCCCCACATAATTTCATCTTTGTTAGTGCCAATAACATAAATATAAGACACCCTTATACATCTTGTGCGAAGCAAAAGAGTTTAATGTGTTTTTTGGGTTTCAGTCAGATACTAAAACTGATGCACTACAAAAGGAGGACATGAAGTCTGCTACAAGAGGGATCAAGATGTCATTAAAGCCTATTAGTAATGTTTTTTTATCATTCAAACAAGAAGAGACCTTGGTAATAGAGTGAACATCCACCATTCAAACTTGTCATCCACCACATCAATGAATAAAATATTTTTGGCAATTCCAGCTGCCGTATTTACTGTCCTTCCATAGTTTCCAACCACCTTTAAGCAACTGCAATGAGTTCTTTCCTTGAGCGTTATTTCTCGTCAAAGCCTAAATATTTCTTCTAAAGTTACACTCTTTATAATATGATTTCCTCAATAATGGCGCAAGCCCGCTTAACTTAGGGGGAATTACAAACCAAATACTTGATGATCTATGACGGCGCTAAGAACTGACTGATATGTCAGTTACATGACCTGATGACGCTCTTCAATTCATTCTTAATTGCCTCTCCAACTTCAGCGTATCAGTGAGTTCTTAGTAATTGACATATCAATCCAACTCATTGCAAAATCAAATACCGCGCATCCGGCAGCTCCCCGCGTCTCGAAAATCAAATCGGCGATTCAAGAAACGTCTTCTGTTTTCCCGCCGTGGTCCCTTAATAAGAGCCAGCCGCCCCCTGTTCGCTCCCTTCTCCCAACACATCCCCATCTTCTCTCCCACCAGATCCCCTTCTCCAGATCGCCTTCCTCCCTCCGTCCGGAGAGCGCTGCCCGATCTGCCATGGCTGTCGAGGGCGTCTTTCGTCCAAGGGGCCAGATCCACGATCCCCGTCGGCCGTCTTGTTCGCCGTCGTCCAGGACGGCGGGTGCCGCCGCCCGGAGGACGGTCTGCCGATTCTGGCTTCAGGGGAGATGCACTCGCCTCCCTTGTGCCTTCCTCCACTCCCGCGACCCCCAGGTGTTGGGCGTGGGGGAACAGGCCCCCAGGCGTCAACGCCGTTCTCCGCCGAGAAGCCTCGTTTGGAGAAATCCGAATGCCGCCGCCGCCTCCACCGCGCCCCCGCATCGTCCGCCCGCCTCCGACGGCAGCCACCTCCGGAGGCGGACGCAGAGCGGCGACGCAGACATCCAGAGGTCCAGCGCCACGGATGCGGAGGCCCACCCTGCCCCTTCCAAGATTCTCCCCCTCCGCCGGAGCGCAACGGCGACGGCGGTGTCCACGGCGACGACGACGGCGTTGCGGTGCCGAGAAGGTCCACCTTCTCCTTGCTCGGTTCCTTCGCCGGCGGCCACTCGAAGGCGGTCACCGGCATTGCGCTCCCCTCGGGCTGCCACAAGATCTTCACGGGGAGCGCCGACGGGACCGTGTGCGTGTGGGACAAGAACAACGACAGCAACAACAACGAGCACACGCCGGCGCAGGTGATCGAGTTGGTCGGCCCTGTCTCTTCCCTGATCGCAGAAGGCGCCTGGGTCTTCGCCGGCGCACGCGGCCAAGTACACGCGTGCAACACAAGCTCCGGAAGGGGCCACATCCTCCCGGGGACCGGCGGCCAGGTCTCCACGCTGGCCTCCAGCGACGACGCCATCTTTGCCGGCCTGGAGGACGGAAGCATTCTGGCCTGGAAGGCCATCCTCGACCCCACCTCCGGGGAGGACGGCGTCCGCATCGAGCCGGCGGTTTCTCTGCGCGGCCACGCGTCCGGCGTCACCTCGCTGGCCGTCGGCAGGGGCCGCCTCTACTCCGGCGCCCAGGATGGTTCCATCAGAGCGTGGAACATTGGCTCCATGGAGGCCGTGGAAGAGTTCGACACCCTCCCGGCGGCCCACGGCGGCGCGGTGACGTCTCTGCTCTGCTGGTGCGACTACCTCCTCTCCGCGTCGCTGGACGGCACGGTCAAGGTCTGGCGGCAGGCCGACAAGGACGATGGGAGGCCCAGGCTTGAGGAGGTGTACGCCCACCACGAGCAACAAGGCGTCCTCCTCATCAGCGGCACCGCCGACGGCCACGGCGGGGCGGTACTCAACTGCTCCCTCAGCGACGGCACCGTCCGTCTCCGCGATCTCCCCGCCTTCCACGACCGGGGCTGCATCGAGTGCAGTGGCCAGGCTCGAGCGCTGCACTCCGCCGGCGCCGGGGGTTTCTTCATCGGCGACGCCTCCGGCCAGATCCGCCAGTGGAGATGGTCCTCCCAGTGTTAGATCCTCCATCTCCATACTCCACAGCTGCACGTGCTTCAGGATACTCTCTCACTCTGTAAACACGGTTATCTGATTTCACGAGAAATGGATGCACCAGTTTATTCAAACTCGAGACGCCATAAAATCTATCTCGATGATGATGATGATGATGATGATGATGGGGATGCCCTCCGAATTTCTTTTTGATGTTCATCCTCGCATCCGACCTTCCTTCATCAGACAGGAACTGCAGACCAACTATCCGTCCATGGAAGCCATCATCAGATTCATGGCCCTGTTCTCGGTAGTCCTTCAAGCCTGTCCGAATCCGGGGACCTTAGGAGGTACCTCAGTGCGTCATTTGACTCCTACGTTGCCTTCTTTGAGTTCCCAGGATTTGGTTCATGGGATTCGTAGGGGCGCGCCGGGGCCATGCAGCAGTGCAACATGAGGTTGACATCCGAGTTTCACGTCCGAGGGGTCCCCAGTCACCCCGCTCAAGTGACAGCTCACGCGTCTAGTCTGGACGTGCCCGTCTACCCAACCTGGGGAATCCGGCCTTCTCGGACGCAGAGTAGGCCAAAAAGTGATATTAAGAACCCGACCAAACAAAATCTGAACTTGGCCGCGAGTTCCATAACTGCTTAGGCGCATCGTACGTCCAAAATTTTTCGCTCCAAGTACTCACGACTTGATCGTCGACGGGGAAAAAGCCGAGAAAAATATCCAGAGAGCTCTGAAACCTTTGTTCCTCAATTTTGGTTGAGCCTTGCTTTAGAGATTCTGTTCGCAAAAGCATAGCTTGGAGCGCATAATTAGGTGTTTCTTCACAGGTCAAAGATTGGAGAGAAGACCCTTCTTCAACCACTACAGATCATGTGGCCAGCACAACTCAATACCAACTTGCTAGGTAATTGAAAATTGCCGAATTTGTGGGATGTCAGCTAAAGTCCAAGGAAATTTTTTGAATTCCACTTCAGAACTTAATCAGAGAACTGCGATTCAGATCCCAATTGACCAATTTCATTGATCATGTTGTTTGAAAAGTGTCATGAGTACGAGGATCACACTTTCAGTAATGTGACACATAATACTCCAAATGTTCTTTAATATATACTAATATATTTTTGAATATTTGTTAGCATATTTCTATGCTCTTTTAGACCTATAAATGTGCTTGGAAGTAGTGATCTCTCAGGTCTTATTATTTTTGTGCAAGGGAATATAATGAGTTTATTCATCAGGGCTTAGGTTTGATTTCCCTAAGTTTTTTGGACATACCATATGCTCTCATTATTCATGTATACCTGTTGGGTACCAGGTTGTTCCGCTAATTTCTTTTGATTCTCTTGATTTTCGAAAAAACTTATGTTTCCTTCTCCTTTTTTACTTATGCTCTTTCTGATTTGATTGGTCACCATTTCCTTTTTCCCTCTGATTTTTGAATTTAATTTGCAATTTAATGATGTCATGAGACAATGCTTATATCTTGTGGTTCATAAACTATTCATGACTTACCTTTTCTCCACTCAAAATATTTCATTTTATCTTTGATTCTCCTATGTGCTCTATAGTTCTTTTGAATTGTTCTCTAGTTATTTCAATGAAATATTGCGAGATTCTTGCACACTATTAAGACAATATAAACTCAATAAGTTTGGGAGTATTATTCAAGCATTGGGAAACCATCTTAGATTAAATCAAAAGGTCAGTACCAGCTATTTTTAATCAAAATATTTACATGAAGAGGACAAACAAAATCAAACCTAAAACATAATTCTTCTTATTCCAATTATTGAAGAACCCCAAATCTATCTTAATCTTTACACTTGTTTGATGGTGACAGTTCTTACTCTTTGTTGCTAGATAAAGTGATACTAAATTCTTATATTTCATGAGTGGGAGCTGTCTATTTTAATTATAATTTAGTCTTTTAGAGTAATGAATAGAGGTTTAGATTTCTCGCTGAAATTTTAACGTAATTATTCTCATTAAATAACAGGCTTACCTCTTAGAGGCATGGATCTAGAAAGTACTTTTTGAGTGAAGTGTTAAAAGAATTGATCTTGTCAATTAGAAGGTTTATGTTGAACAATCATAATAATTGAAACCCGAGAATATTAGATACCAGAGCTAGATAGAGGTTGAGAGTAATATAGACATTAACTAAAGTAAATTATTAGAGTAAATTAATTTAACCTTTGTTAATCTTAATGCCAATCAAAGCACAAGAGAAATAATATAATTGGCTTTGTGTCCTTGGTGATAGATAGTTTGGTACTCTTACCCAACACACAAGTTCACTCATCAATCAACACATATAGATAGATCTAGAATAAATTTAAAAAATAAATGAAAAATATCAAAAAGCCTAAATTGGTCCACCCTTTTTATACTTCATCTAAGGGATGCCATCATGTGTAATTTTTAATATATATCACAATTCATTGATAGATCCATGTGTCACCATTCTATTAGACTCCTTAATAGATAATCTACCAATCATAATATTACTTATCCTAGGATGTACCAATAATGTTTTTCTATTATACTTAATGAGTAAGTCATTTATTATTAATGGTACATAATATTTTTAATAATCAAATTTTTATCCTAAATTTATATTTTTATTAATTTTTCTAAAATATGTAATTTCATTTAATAAATAAGGATGGTATTCATAACCTTGACTTAGGGTTCGGCTAATGTCATTGGAGGGTTGAGTTCATGCAACAATATTTATAATGTCCTCACTTAGTTTAGGGTAATAAAGGGTCAAATCCTTACATAATAGGTTATTGAGAGTCGTATATTTATAGGAAGCTAAGAGAGAAGAATTAAATCTAGGGCTAATGGTGCTAAGAGTGATTATTGTTACAATGGCAATATGCAAGGGTTTTGAGCTATGACAAGGTTTAATTTGTGATCGAGATGATTAGCATATGTGGAAAGACAAAGGGGTAAAAGTATAGATCAATTCTATGGGGAGGGCGTTATGGGCATTAAGAGGGGGAGATGACACAGACCTTATTGTTGTGCTTGTGCTAAGCCGAGTAGTGTTCCTACTCCAAGACCTTGATGTCATTAAAGTCGTTGTTAATTTAGAAACTCAAATTTAATATTTAGAAACTGAAAACTAGAATAAACTCTCTTTAATTATGAGGGTTTCAGGTTGATTGTCAAGGAAATTAGAAAGTTGAGAGAGTATCATTTAAATGTAATGAGTTGTACAAAAATAAGAAGTAGATAGAGGTTTTTCTTGTAAATTATGAACTTCTAATGTTTCTAACTCTAAGAACTATGAAAAAAAATCAGAAAGTAATGAGATAAGTTTGTTTAGGAGCCACCACATACATTGACTCTTTGAATTCATTTTCATTCGTGAGATTTGATTTGCGATCGCACTCTTTCCCATATAAATATCTAACTATAACTTAATTCCTTTCCTAACTATCTCATAATTCAAGGTGTCAGTTATTGAGCAATGAAATTACTAGAGATTGAAAATTAAAAATAATAAAAAAAAGAAAATAGTTATAGTTAAATTTAGAAACCTATACTAAACACACTCTAAAATCACAAAAGGGTTACAGAAGAAAGAAAACCAATTACACTAGGTTTCCCCAGTAGATAGTGACCCAAATCTGTTTGTAGCTCACGAAATCAAATTAATCTATAGAAAGGTCGAACAACGGAACTCAAAAAATGATTTTCAGTGATGTGTTTGATGATTTTGTCACCAGAATTATCAAAACAGGATCTAGGGAAGAGAAAAAATATTCATTAGATTTGTAGGGAAATCAGGGGCTTAGGTAAAATTATAAACTTAGAAGAAACTACATGTTTGATAAATAACTCCCTTGTTTACCTGGAAAAAAATTTTTGAAGCAATGCTTAATGATTTTATCACCAAATCACGAAAACATGGTCTTTGGAAGAGAAAATGCATTCAATGGGTTCATACAAAGGTAAGGCATTCATGAAAAATCATAAACTTGAAAGAACATAAATGAGTTAATACAGATCTCCTTTCTTTTGCCTTAGTGTCAATGCCCAAACATGAGAAATCCGAGATAGAGATGAATAACTCTCTAGAAACTTAATGAAAAGTATTTATTAAGTGATACTCATATTTTAGAAAATAAAAGGGAGTTTAAGGAACATAGAAATGAGAGAAATAGGTGAAAAAATCATTCTTACAACCTTGAGGCCTCAATTGTCTATACCCGGATGCCACCTCCTTTCTGTAGGCAAAAAGCCTCCCCTTGTTTGCCCTTTTCAAATCTTCTATATCCACACCCTTCATAGGCCTTCTTTCTCAATCCTTTGATGAGCTTGATAAAGCCTTATCTTTTAGGCACTATGAATAATTTTTTAGTGTCCCAATCTACCCTTTCTCATAGTACATGTAGGGTTTTTCATTTTTGTCATTCCATGTTAATCCTTGTCACTTTGGCAAATCCATAGAAATTAATCTCCTTGGGATAAAATTCTGAAATTTTAAACCCCTATTCCTAATAAAGATGTAGATGTAGCTTATTTTAGAGTCATTTATGCATATCTTTTGACTTTTTCTCTACTACGATGATATGTAGTCATTCATACTACTATGATTCATTGATTCAAAAATTAAATACATAATAATTAATTCTTGGTGATAAATGTATATTTATCAGACTTCTTGATCAGTGTCCAAAGAGTTCCTCTCCAATATACTCTTGAACAAGAGTAGGAATGAGTTCTCAAATCTTAATTTTTTGTACAACTAGTCACTACTAAGATAAAATTCTGGAACATCGCAAAAGGGCAAGATTCAATATACATATTATTTCTCTTTTCCTCATTTCTCTCTTCTTAAGTCTGAAGCATATTCAATGGCCGGCTAAGATCTTGGTTGAGCATAGTTACATGGCCCTCAGCCCTTGACTTCTTGGGACAAATAATAGGAGGTTCGACTCTGACTTTAGTTATAAACCAAATCCAGAATTTGAGGCACACTTAAGTTCAAGTTGTTGAGTTGGCACATTCTTGAGCTAGGCTCAAATTGCTCTCAATGCCCTCCTCGGCCCATTAAGCACTTCTAGTCCTTTTCGCATTGCGCTCAAGAAAACACATAAAAATATTAGTAAAAGTCCACTAGACCTGCTAAAGGTCAAGTAGGTTTATCCAATAACATCCAAGAGTTTATGTAAATGATGCAAGGAAATGAATAAGTGATTTACTTTTAGAATTCCAAATTATATAATAAAATAATACGATTTACTACATTTTGCCCTAATTTAATGCATATTGACATGACATTAGGACATGTATGCATGCATCTTTAGATGATTATTAGGTATGTGGAGTAAACTCTTCTCCAAGTTATATCTTGTTATGCAAACTATCAGATCTACCCCAGAAGTTTTGCTTTTTATGTATAAAAAAAGGCTTTGATACCACTTTTTGGATTGTATGATGCACTAAGGTCAAAAATAGGGTTGTATTAATATTTTTCTCTAAAGGTTTGGATAAAATGTCTTTCATAAGTGGATCTTTTACTTACCTTTCTAATTTCTATAGTTATCTTGATGGTCCAAATTTTATGAGATTTGAAAGTGGTTCTCATTACTATCTATGTCAACTTTTTAATTGAAAGTTGTCTCTTAGGTTCCAAAAATCATGTGCTTGATCCTATACCCTTGAAATTTTAGCTAATTATCTTTTTAAATTTATGCCTCCAGAAGGCCAACTGATGACTATGTGACTATTAAGAAAATCAAATTTATCTCACAAGAAATATTGAAGACATCACCCTACGATGTTTGAAAAGGAGAATATTGACTAGGAGTAGGTGAATTCTTCAAAAGAGGGTGGTGATGATGAGAACTTGACTTTTGTTTTACTCTTCTAATGAAGGTATTAGCTGGGAGTGAATGGAACAATAATTCACATGTACCGTACATATGATTACTTTAGAGTTTGATGGTTGACATTTGGCTCGAAGCCTTATCAAGTGTTGATAACTATCTAAATCTCCCTTATTCTCAATTTTTTTTTAATATAAATTTTCTATTCAAAAAGGTTGAGGTCGTGATAGACGTAAAGAAGAATTTACTTAATTGGTTATCCATTAGATGTCCTCAATATGTCTATGTAAATCTTAGGTAGATATATTTCTAGATTTAACTCATCTTTCAATATCTATTTTTTAAGATCTCAAAGGTTACGTGAAACATCAAGATGAGGGTGCATTAGTTTTCTTCTAATTTTGGATTTCCTTTCAACGGATACATTCTAACTAGGTTTTTAGTTCACCACTTTGCACAACTTATCTTTCTTGCTCTTATTGTAAACTTTTTCTAGCTTTTCTCTCTCACACAAAGAAGAGTTGATCTTTTTGTGATAGCTTACCTCTTAAGTGGTTAATTCTAGTCTTAGAGGATTCTTCTACATAGTTTCATATTTCCCTTAGAAGTATACACTAATTTTCATGAGATCAATAACTCAATCAGGCAATTCGATCTTTGTAGTGATCTAACCTTCATGGGCTAAATTAGGCACAAAGTAACTTATGACTCTGCTGAAAACCTTTCCCCTCACCACCTAGTTACCACTATGCTTGATAGAGAGCTTGATCAAGAGATTTGGAAGGGTGCTTTGAACACCAAGAGGCTACATGAAGGCCAAATGAAATAAATATGCACTCTTGGAATCTAAAAACAATACAAATAAGCATCAAAAAAAGTTTATGGTAGAATTGGGCTGCACAGTTGTCGATTAGATTTATATCTAAATACAATCGATTTGTGTAGGTGTGGTGCACTGATTGGTTTTCTACACCTCCAATCGATGGTTGACAATCCCAACAATTGTCACTTGCTTAAACCAAACAACGAAGGTGATTTGACTACTACCATGCCATGTCATCTAGAGAAGGATCTCTAGAAGAAATTCTTCATCGTTTGTATTCAGCAAGGAATGTGGAAGAATTCTAGAAAAAAATCAGCCTCTATAGCAATTGGATGAGGGGAAAATCGGACAAAATCCATCATTTGTATCAGATGGACAGATTAGCCAAAACCTTATGTCCGTAGCAGTCGGATGAGAGGGGTTCTAATCAGGGAAGAGGGTAGAATAATCGAGAATACATTCTTTTTCTATGAAAACACCTTTTTAATCTTCCCATGTACATATTTTGACCATTTCCTATACTTATTTGTCATATTTTTTGCCACAATCAATGCATTCGCTGTAAGCACGAAAACACTGAAAATATTTGATTTTTTCTTAGTTTTAATTGATTATAAACAATAAAAATGAAATGCATTGAATTATAACATAATTTTTTGAATTCATTATTTTTCAATTTACTTGGCTAATTTTTCTCTAGAGAGTCCATCAATCATCTCACATGATTCCTCAATATTTCTATAAAATGAGAATAAATACATAAATATTCTCAAAAATAAAATTAAAAGATAAAAACATGTGAGGAAATACTTCACTATATTACATGATTAATGTTTTCATGTAGTTCTTAGAAGTTAACATTATAATCATTTAAATCATTTAAAATCTAAAAGTTTGTATTTAAATCATTTTAAATCAAAAAGTTCCTATTTAAAGAATTTTGCAAGCATTTTAATTAAAATTAAAGCATAAAAAACTGAAATATTAAGTATATAATCATCTAAATATTGAGAGTTGTTATTACACTAGTCATTTACTCCACATAATGAGTCAATGCATCAATGTCTAATTTTTAGTTTTGATGTTCAAGTTTTGTAAAAGCTCTTTTTCTGTTTCTTTTTGGAATAGCTCATCTTAAATGGCTGAACTTAAAGGGTCATCAGATATTCATTAATGAATAATGATAATTGTATTTTACCTTTGCTCATTTCACCATTTAAAGATTTTTTTGCAAATATTTATTTATATAAACATTGTGCTTAACTTATTCATCAATCCTTTTGATCTCAACTATTTATCTATTGGATTAAATGATTATTTATAATCTCATGAGGTAAAAAAAATATTGAGAGCTTGAAAGATATTCAGAAACTACTATAAGTTTGTGGAAAAATGCCTAAATTTCTGTCTATATCATTCAACACCTAATGTTTCACAAAAATTTCTGTCGAAAGTAATGATCCAATATCTCAAACATAGATTGCATTGTGAAAGCTTTTAATTTTATATTTTACTTTATGAAATCTCACTGATCCTTTTATGTCAATCATTACTTTGTTATCTTGGAATATTATATAAATATCACTAATTTTTGCATAAATATATAATATGGCAATTTCACATAATAAAATAAAGAAATCATATCAATTTTGTGCTTTTTAGTAAGAAATATATTCAATGAAGCCTCATCTAAATGTTTAAAAGTATTATATTGAGTTATACATAATCAATTCAACATTTAATTTCATGTCAGATATATTTCAAATAAGGTATAATACTGATCCTTCTCATTTAATACTATATTTTCTTATCATCAAAACATATATTATATGAGACACATGACATTACCACATTGTGATTATAACTCATTTGAGATAGGTCAATATAGATGCTCCTATTTGTGTCAAGAAATGATGGGTCCTGTTGAAGGCTTAGTACTATATGGTAATGGTGAGTACAGGAGTGATTTTGTTTCACAAGAGCAATTTAGTATGTCATTCCAAGCCTTTGCTTTTTGAACCCTTTCTAATTTTCAATAGTTGTAAAATAGGGACAAAAAGAAATAATCATAATATAGTTATAAAATGATATGCACTAAGTAGTAATTACTAAAACAAGTTTAATTTGCAAGATAATTTGCAAAACTCATTATTATCTCTCACTATGCTATAAGAGTAATTGAAAAAGAGTTTTATTGCAGCCCTTAGTAAAGCCCCACATAATTTCATCTTTGTTAGTGCCAATAACATAAATATAAGATACCCTTATACATCTTGTGCAAACCAAAAGAGTTTAATGTGTTTTTTGGGTTTCAGTCAGATACTAAAACTGATGCACTACAAAAGGAGGACATGAAGTCTGCTACAAGAGGGATCAAGATGTCATTAAAGCTTATTAGTAATGTTTTTTTATCATTCGAACAAGAAGAGACATTGGTAATAGAGTGAACATCCCCCTTTCAAACTTGTCATCCACCACATCAATGAATAAAATATTTTTGGCAATTCCAGCTGCCGTATTTACTGTCCTTCCATAGTTTCCAACCACCTTTAAGCAACTGCAATGAGTTCTTCCCTTGAGCGTTATTTCTCGTCAAAGCCTAAATATTTCTTCTAAAAGTTACACTATATAATATGATTTCCTCAATAATGGCGCAAGCCCGCTTGACTTAGGGGGAATTACAAACCAAATACTTGATGATCTATGACGGCACTAAGAACTGACTAATATGTCAATTACATGACGTGATGACGATCTTCAATTCATTCTTAATTGCCTCTCCAAGTTCAGCGTATCAGTGAGTTCTTAGTAATTGACATATCAATCCAACTCATTGCAAAATTAAATACCGCGCGTCCGGCAGCTCCCCGCGTCTCGAAAATCAAATCGGCGATTCAAGAAACGTCTTCTGTTTTCCCGCCGTGGTCCCTTAATAAGAGCCAGCCGCCCCCTGTTCGCTCCCTTCTCCCAACACATCCCCATCTTCTCTCCCACCAGATCGCCTTCCTCCCTCCGTCCGGAGAGCGCTGCCCGATCTGCCATGGCTGTCGAGGGCGTCTTTCGTCCAAGGGGCCAGATCCACGATCGCCGTCGGCCGTCTTGTTCGCCGTCGTCCAGGACGGCGGGTGCCGCCGCCCGGAGGACGGTCTGCCGATTCTGGCTTCAGGGGAGATGCACTCGCCTCCCTTGTGCCTTCCTCCACTCCCGCGACCCCCAGGTGTTGGGCGTGGGGGAACAGGCCCCCAGGCGTCAACGCCGTTCTCCGCCGAGAAGCCTCGTTTGGAGAAATCCGAATGCCGCCGCCGCCTCCACCGCGCCCCCGCATCGTCCGCCCGCCTCCGACGGCAGCCACCTCCAGAGGCGGACGCAGAGCGGCGACGCAGACATCCAGAGGTCCAGCGCCACGGATGCGGAGGCCCACCCTGGCCCCCTCCAAGATCCTCCCCCTCCGCCGGAGCGCAACGGCGACGGCGGTGTCCACGGCGACGACGACGGCGTTGCGGTGCCGAGAAGGTCCACCTTCTCCTTGCTCGGTTCCTTCGCCGGCGGCCACTCGAAGGCGGTCACCGGCATTGCGCTCCCCTCGGGCTGCCACAAGATCTTCACGGGGAGCGCCGACGGGACCGTGTGCGTGTGGGACAAGAACAACGACGGCAACAACAACGAGCACACGCCCGCGCAGGTGATCGAGTTGGTCGGCCCTGTCTCTTCCCTGATCGCAGAAGGCGCCTGGGTCTTCGCCGGCGCACGCGGCCAAGTACACGCGTGCAACACAAGCTCCGGAAGGGGCCACATCCTCCCGGGGACCGGCGGCCAGGTCTCCACGCTGGCCTCCAGCGACGACGCCATCTTTGCCGGCCTGGAGGACGGAAGCATTCTGGCCTGGAAGGCCATCCTGGACCCCACCTCCAGGGAGGACGGCGTCCGCATCGAGCCGGCGGTTTCTCTGCGCGGCCACGCGTCCGGCGTCACCTCGCTGGCCGTCGGCAGGGGCCGCCTCTACTCCGGCGCCCAGGATGGTTCCATCAGAGCGTGGAACATTGGCTCCATGGAGGCCGTGGAAGAGTTCGACACCCTCCCGGCGGCCCACGGCGGCGCGGTGACGTCTCTGCTCGGCTGGTGCGACTACCTCCTCTCCGCGTCGCTGGACGGCACGGTCAAGGTCTGGCGGCAGGTCGACAAGGACGATGGGAGGCCCGGGCTTGAGGAGGTGTACGCCCACCACGAGCAGCAAGGCGTCCTCCTCATCAGCGGCACCGCCGACGGCCACGGCGGGGCGGTACTCAACTGCTCCCTCAGCGACGGCACCGTCCGTCTCCGCGATCTCCCCACCTTCCACGACCGGGGATGCATCGAGTGCAGTGGCCAAGCTCGAGCGCTGCACTCCGCCGGCGCCGGGGGTTTCTTCATCGGCGACGCCTCCGGCCAGATCCGCCAGTGGAGATGGTCCTCCCAGTGTTAGATCCTCCATCTCCATACTCCACAGCTGCACATGCTTCAGGATACCCTCTCACTCTGTAAACACGGTTATCTGATTTCACGAGAAATGGATGCACCAGTTTATTCAAACTCGAGACGCCATAAAACCTATCTCGATGATGATGATGATGATGGTGATGGGGATGCCCTCCAAATTTCTTTTTGATGTTCATCCTCGCATCCGACCTTCCTTCATCAGACAGGAACTGCAGACCAACTATCCGTCCATGGAAGCCATCATCAGATTCATGGCCCTGTTCTCGGTAGTCCTTCAAGCCTGTCCGAATCCGGGGACCTTAGGAGGTACCTCAGTGCGTCATTTGACTCCTACGTTGCCTTCTTTGAGTTCCCAGGATTTGGTTCATGGGATTCGTAGGGGCGCGCCGGGGCCATGCAGCAGTGCAACATGAGGTTGACATCCGAGTTTCACGTCCGAGGGGTCCCCAGTCACCCCGCTCAAGTGACAGCTCACGCGTCTAGTCTGGACGTGCCCGTCTACCCAACCTGGGGAATCCGGCCTTCTCGGACGCAGAGTAGGCCAAAAAGTGATATTAAGAACCCGACCAGACAAAATCTGAACTTGGCCGCGAGTTCCATAACTGCTTAGGCGCATCGTACGTCCAAAATTTTTCGCTCCAAGTACTCACGACTTGATCGTCCACGAGGAAAAAGCCGAGAAAAATATCCAGAGAGCTCTGAAACCTTTGTTCCTCAATTTTGGTTGAGCCTTGCTTTAGAGATTCTGTACGCAAAAGCATAGCTTGGAGCGCATAATTAGGTGTTTCTTAATAGGTCAAGGCTTGGAGAGAAGACCCTTCTTCAACCATTACAAATCAGTTGGACAGCACAACTCAATACCAACTGGCTGGGTAATTGAAAATTGCCCAATCTGTGGGATGTCAGCTAAAGTCCAAGGAAATTTTTTGAATTCCACTTCAGAACTTAGTCGGAGAACTGCGATTCAGATCCCAATTGACCAATTTCATTGATCATGTTGTTTCAACACTGTCATGAGTACGCGGATCACACTTGCAGTAATGTGACACATAATACTCCAAATGTTCTTTAATATATACTAATATATTTTTGAATATTTGTTAGCATATTTCTATTCTCTTTTAGACAGATAAAATGAATGTGCTTGGAAGTAGTGATCTCTCAAGTCTTATTATTTTTTTGCAAGGGAATATAATGAGTTTATTCACCAGGGCTTAGGGTTTGATTTCACTAAGTTTTTTGGACATACCATATGCCCTAATTATTCATCAGGGTACCAGGTTGTTCCACTAATTTCTTTTGATTCTCTTGATTTTCAAAAAAGCTCATGTTTCCTTCTCTTTTTTTACATATGCTCTTTCTCATTTGCTTGGTCACCATTTCCTTTTTCCCTCAGATTTCGGAATTCAATTTGCAGTTTAATGATGTCATGAGATAATGCTTATATCTTGTGGTTCTTAAAATTTTATCTACATCTTGTTGAAGTCTAATTGGTTACATACTTTTTTCGCCTTTTCCTTTAACCATTCATGATTTGCCTTTTCTCGACTCAAAATATTTCATTTTATCTTCCAGACTATCATTCACTAAGGTAAGAAACTTTCAGGTGTTTTAAAAAACTATTTGTTCCCAAATTTAAAAGAATAGTTGGTACGGCTTTCTCATCTAGATAGTCTGATCTTTTAGATCTTCCTCTTTTTAGGTTTCTATGAGATCATTGATTTCTTTTATTGAGTTGTTGATAAAAATTTTCTTGATGGACTTTTGTATTCATACTTCATCCTTTCTATTCATCTATTGCAATAACTTTTAACTTCTTGATGTCTTTCCATTTGCTAATTATGAATGCAAATTGGTTGATAATTGAATATGTAAGATTGACACTTTTGTGTGTGCTGTTTAAATGTGTCAAGCATTCTATACTTTCAATTATGCATATCATTCTTTTCATTGTATTAGGAATAGTAACATTTAAGGTGTTAATATTTGAGATTAAGTAATTCTCTACTTTAGGAATGCTTGGGGGTAAAAGATTATTAACTAAAGAATCATCTTTAAGTGAAAGACTAAGCACATAGCCTTGGTAAAGTCACCAAAAATCATGTAAATGTTTTTATAGTGAATGGAAAGATGACCTAAGCTTAATATGTAGTAGTTATCAGCTTTAATTCATTCTAGATAGATTCCATTAAATATCTTGTACATCAAGTCAACAAGAAAATGAGAAAAATGGTAATATATTTATGTTTATTAGAGAGCATTTTGACAATAGTTGAGCAGTCCTTTTTTAGTAAATGGTAAATGTAAAATTATGATTCGATCCAATTGTGAATTTCAGAAGCTTCAATTCAAAGTTGGACATAAATAGTTGTAAGAATAGAAAGTTTCAAAGTTTGAAATGTCTGAATCTCATGACAAGTGTATAAGAAAATGTAAGAGTTTCAATTAAGGAGATATGATAAAATAGAGAAATAAGTATAGTAAGAAGGCTTATTATAGGAGAAGAATTTGGGATTAAAAAAATATACATATACACAACGGTTTGATGCTCAAGATCAAGTTTACATGTTGCATGCATTGGCAAAAAGTAAATGGATACTTCCTACTCATCCATTAAATTTGACAAGCTCTCAACTCAATTACCATAGTCTTTGATGTCTGTCAGCCCCTTAACTATGCAATGAGGAGAGTGTGTATTAGGTAAAATTATGAGATGCTCTTAGTAATAATTGGTTTGATAGTATGTCCCTAGGAGATGATCTTAAATTTAGGTGGCTATATTTTTGAATATTTGAGTGGCTATAGAAATGTTGATCTCGTGGAAGATATGAAAATAAGTGATAATATATTAAAAATTCTCTCTAAGACTAGAACTGGTCGTGGCTATAAGAACATTAAATGTATGATATTTCAATGAGTTAACTCTTTTCAAAGATTAAATAAGGGATTAAATTATTTTAGTTCTTTGATATGCTTGATATTCAGTAAATATAAAAGTGTCCATATATGATTCAATTTAGAGTTGCTAAATAATTACTTAAGAATGTACTAAACATACTTAGGAGAAATAGTACTGAATTTATGTATTTTATTGAACAAATACAATTAGTCTTCTTTAAATGACATTGAACTATCACCCATTTTGGATTGAAATTATGGATTCCAATATATACAATCTAGTTTAAACAAACTAAGCACTGGTTTCTCTTAATGATATAGGATTTTGAAAAGGTATATCATCATAGTTTCTAAGTGAATGAGTTGAGAATCATTTATGAAAACACTAGTATTTCGAGATAATATAAAATAGGAGATATTTTCAATTTAACTTCTCTATAAAGAAAGAACTTTCTTAACACTAATTAGAGATAAAAAGTCATCTTTGATTCCCCCATGAGCTTAATAATTCTTTTGAATTTTTCTTTAGATATTTCACAAAGAAGTTGTGACATTCTTTCCAACAATTCAGTCAACATAAATTTATTAAGTTGAAGAGTATTACTCAAACATTGGGAAACTATCTTAGATTAAATCAAAAGGACAATACCTTCTATATTCAATCAAAATATCCTCACAAAGAGGACAAATAAAATGAAACCTAAAACATAATCCTTCTTATTACAATTATGGAAGAACCAAAAATCTATGTTAATCTTTGTATTGTTGTGATGATGACAGTTCTTGTTATTTATTGTGAGATAAAGTGGTGCTAAACTATTATCTTTCATTAGTGGGAATTGTTTATTTTAAAAATAATTTAGTCTTTCTGAGCTATGAATAGAGATTTAGATTTCTAGCTGAAATTTTAAAGTAATTAATTCATTAAATAATAGGCTTGCCTCTTAGAGTGATAGATCTACAAGATACTTTTTAAATGAAGCATCAAAGGAGTTGATCTTGTCAATTAGATTTGTGTTGAACAATCATTGACTAAAATCCAAGGGTATCAGATATTGGATGTAGATAGGAGGTCAAAACATCTTACTATTAAAGAGTTTGGGATTAGAAAACAAGTTAAGTCTAGTAAATAGTCAAAGTAAGTTAATTCAACCTTTTTTAGTCTTAGTCCTCGTCAAAGCACAACAAAACTAATATAATAGGCTCTGTGTGCTTTGTGAGAGATCAGTACTCTTACCCCAATGCACACGTAGATAGATCTTACTCAACAAAAGATCAGTCAACACATATAGTAGATCTCAAATAAATTTAAGAAACAAATGAAAAATATCAAAATCCTAAAATGGTCTCCCCTTTTTGTTGTTCATCTAAGGGATGCCATCATATGTAATTTATAATATATAGCACATTTTAATGATAGATTCGTGTGTCACCATTCTATTTGACTCCTTGACATATAATCTACCGATCAAAATACTTCGTCTTAGGATGTACCAATAATGTCTTTCTACAATAGTTAATGAGTAAGCCACTCATTATTAATGGTACTTGCTTAATTTTTCAATAATTGAATCTTTGATAATATCTCATTTTATTAGATGTAATATGCGTTAACATAATAAACTGTTGGATGAAATTTAAGAAAATAAATTAGATTTTTTTAATAAAATGATTTTTAAATACTTTAATATTTTTATGAATTTTACTTACTTTTTATGATTTATTTTAGATTAAAATGAAATATATACTATTTGGGAAAATAAATAAATAATATATATCTATTATCGGGCGTAATTGTCTAATTTCTACCAAATTGAATGCTTGTAAATGTGCCACATCACTCCTTTTCTAGTGGTGAATCAATGGCAATTCGATACTTCTATCACACTAATATTTTTTAATTTTTAAGGACACACTATGCACCCCCTACTGATTTGATTAAACCTGACAGATTGTAGTGGAGTGATATGATGTCATAAAGAGTGCTATATACTCCCAAGAGTAAGTGACTGATTGGATAGGGGAGAGTGTGCCACGCAACTAGTGCACTTAGGTCACAAAGGGGCATATCAGCATTTATTGATTATTTCTAATGATGTTCACTGGTGACAACCATTCTATGCACAATTAGAGCCTCTAGCAACTAGCAAACCCTCCTAACTCCATCAGTTACACCCAACACCTCTGACAAGTGGCCACAAGTCTTTTCCTTCACTCTAGACATTAGTAATAGTAGCATCAAACCCTCACTCCATGGAATACTTCTAGCGATTGAGATAAGCATCACTGAATGATACATTTGCACCTTACAGTGTGGTGTGACATGACTAAAAGATACAAAGCAATTGCACTAGCATCTCTTGTTGGTCTAGAGGCAAACCCATTGAAGAAAAACATTAATTTTAGATTTATTTCTCATTTTATCCACTTTTTGTCATGAATGATAACTTTCAGACATTCAGTAGAAATAATCAGAAGAACACATGAAATACTTAATCAAAAGGGCACCTTTCTATCTCAAACCCTCTGTAACCCATAGTGAATCACCTAGTGATGATTTTGAATCATTTACCACCAATTTTGATTGAGAAATCCAGCTAAAATTCCTTGCCATTTTTTCTCTAAGTAGAATATTCTTCTCACAATCTTTTGGTGATTTGTCTCCAATTAATTATTGATTTTTTGATTTTATAGTTTCATTTGAACTATTTATTCCTTAATAATCAGTGCAAAATTGATTCAAGGAATTTTCAATGTGAATCACACCCTTTTCATGAATTCTCTTTTGCATATTTGTTCGGAAATCCTGGCCAACATAGGTGCAAGACACGTTGACCACAATTTTCTCTCTCTCCTAATTATCATCCATTTTCTTTTCTCTCTCCTCTCCTCCACCTAAAAATTTGTCTAAAATCCTTCTTAACCCCATTTCTATCTCCCAAAAATTCATTCAAATGTCCCTGCAAAATGCCATGTCAATCCCCCGAAATTCCTTTAATACCTTTTAAATCCTATGTCTATCCCTCTTTTTTCACTATTTATTAAACACTAGTTTCTATTATTTAATTCATAAAAATTATAAAAAATTTTAAAATAACTATAATAATAAAATAAAAATTAATATAAATGAAAATTTATTCCTATCCTCTATGTTCAACTTGAGACTCATTACTTTACTGATTATTCATCAAGTTTTAGTTCTAAATATTATTAGATTATGGATATTCAAATTCAATGATAAATACCCATCAATCTTCATCCTAAATTTATATTTTTACTATTGTTTCTTTCATATGTAATTTTTTCTTATAAATAAGGATGGTATGTGGAGTGAGCTCTTCTCTAGGTTATATCTTGATATACAAATTATTAGGTCTACCCCTTGAGAAAATTGCTTTCTTGCCTATAAAAAAAGGCTTTGATACAAGTTTTGGGTTTTACAATGCACTAAGATCAAAAAGAGTGTTGTATTAGTATATTTTCTCTAGTCGTTTTGATAAAATGTCTTTTCTAAATAGATCTTTTAGTTACTGTTTTGATAAAAGGTATTGACTAGGGGTGAATGGAACAGTACATATGATTACTTTAGAGTTTGATGGTTGAGATTTGGCTTGAAGCCTTATCAACTGTAGATAGCTGTCTAAAATATCCCTCATTCTCAATATTTTTTTTAATATAAATTTTCTATTCAAAAGGTTGAGGTCATGATAGAGGTAAAGAAGAATTTACTTAATTGGTTATCCATTAGATGTCCTCAATATGTCTAAGTAAATCTTAGGTGAATATGTTTCTAGTTTTCACTCATCTTTCAATGTCTATTTTGTATAATCTCAAAGGTTACGTGAAACGTCAAGATGGGGGGACGCATTAGTTTTCTACTAGTTTTGGATTTCCATTTGCCAAATACATTCTAACTAGGTTTTTGGTTCACCTCTTTGCACAACTTATCTTTCATGCTCTTATTGCAAACTCTTTTAAGATTTCCTCTCTCACACAAAGAAGAGGTTATCTTTTCGTGCTAGCTCACCTCTTAAGTGGCTAATTCAAGTCTTAGAGGATTCTTCCTACATAATTTCATATTTCCCTCAAAAGTATACACTAATTTTCATGAGATCAATAACTCAATCAAGCAATTCGATCTTTGTAGTGATCTAACCCTTCATCGGCTAAACTAGGCACAAAGTAACTTACGACTTCACTGAAAACCTCTCCCCTTACCACCCAGTTACCACTATGCTTGATAGAGAGCTTGATCAAGAGATTTGGAAGGGTGCTTTGAACACCAAAAGACTACATCAAGGCCAAATAAAATAAAGATGTATTCTTGGAATCTAAAAATAATAAAAATAAGCATAAAAAAAAGTTTATGGAAGAACTGGGTTGTGTAGTTGTCGATCAAATTTTTAGCCAAATACAATTGATTTGTGTAGGTGCAGTGTATTTCCTACACCTCCAATCGATGGTTGACAATCCTAACAATTGTCACTTGCTAAAACAGAATAGTGAAACTGATTCGACTCCAAGCGCACCATGGCATCTAGAGAAGGATCTTTGGAAGAAATTCTTCACCATTTGTATCAGGTGAAGAATAGGGAAGACTCTTGGAAGAAATTCAGCCTCTATAGTAGCTGAATGAGGGGGAAAATTAGACAAAATCCATCATTTGTATCAAATGGACAGATTAGGTGAAATCTAACATCCATAGCAATTAGATGAGAGAGGTTTTGATCAGAGAAGGGGCTAGAATAATGAAGAATATATTCTTCTTCTCCAAAAACAAATATTTAATCTTCCCATGCACATATTCTGCCAATTTCCTATAGTTTTTTGTCGTATTTTTTGCCACAATTAGTGCATTCGCCATTAGCACGAAAACCCTGAAAAATATTTGATTTTTCATTAGTTTTAATTTATTACAAACGATAAAAATGAAATATATTGAATTATAACATGATTTTTTGAATTCATATTTTTCAATTTACTTGGCTAATTTTTCTCTGGAGAGTGTTGATGCACTTGGGCATAGATTTCGATATTACAAAATATATGAGAAAATATATAATTCATGATTGATATAATTCACAAGATTATGACAAATGATTTATAGATTTCATGTAAATAAATCTATTATTCATCTTATGACATTATGACTAATACTGAGATTAAGTGGAATGATAAAGAGGTGAAGCATCACACATAGATAAATATTTATTAGAAAATAAATATTTAATAGGTAAATGATAGTTATATTTTTAATTCATATATCCATGTTTATTTAATGATTTAGGTGCATCTATTATTTATTAGTCACGTGCATCATTAAAAGAAAAAGAAAAAAGTTTGAAGTATCAAATGAGCTCTTATGAGTCTTGAATCAGAAATCTAGATGATGACATGTCAATTGCTTACGTGGAGAAAATGACCAACTTAACATTTGAATCTAAAGATGGAGTCAACAAGAAAATTATTCTTCTATGAGAGATGAATCTTCATTCAAATTTAAAATCAAATGGACTAGAGAATAGAAAGGTATTGAATTTGTAATTGTTAAAGGTTGTTGTTGTATGTTCTAGAAAATGATAAGTATTCAAACTGACCTTCTGACTTTGTCTCTTAAGCAAATCATGGAAATCCATTGGAAGACAAAGCCCTATAAGTAAAGGAAGCAAAGGACATCAAAAATAACGATTCTACTTTGATCTATAATGAGCTATCTCTCTCATGATCAAGATTCGTCACTACCGAACATCAACTATGAGAAAACTATATCATACTTCTTTAATCAACAATTGGTGATCAAGATAAAGCTTGAATCTTTTGAGGAGGCTCTTCATCAGGCCCTAAGGTAACTGGGTGATGAGAGAAGAGTGAGTTTAGGTAAAGGCACAATGTGCTCAAAACCCTATTTGACCTAGAAGGGGCTGGATCTCTATAGAGGTCAAACTTGAGGTATTGGGCAGCTGATCCTACTAAAATCAATGTGTAATTCTAAGGAAAATAGTAGAATACCAGTAGAAAAGATCCTCATAGACTAGAAGTAGCTAGGTGAGGGACAAACCAATATAAAAAGCTCTTGCCTCGTAGTGAGATCCCATCAGAAGAGAGAGAAAGTTATTTTGTGTGTAGATAATCACGCAAAGCTGTGTTAACACATGTGTTGACACATCTAGTATTTGGAAAGAAAATATGATATTTCTAAAATATCAATTCACCCCCCTCTTAGTATTTTGTTTAGCCTCTAAATCTTTCAAAGAGTCCATCAATCATCTAACATAATTTCTGCCGATTTTTCACTGATTTTCTAAATTTAATGATTTTTCTAAAATTTTCTCGATATTTCTATAAAATCAAAATAATTATATAAATATTCTTAAAAATAAAATGAAAAAATAAAAACATGTGAGGAAATACTTCATCATATTACCTGATTAATGTTTTGATTTAATTCTTAGAAATGAACATTAAAATCATATAAATCATTTTAAATCAAAAATCATATAAATCATTATTCATTTATGAATAATGATAATTATATTTTACCTTCGCTGATCTTACCATTTAAAGATTTTTTAGCAAATATTTGTTTATACAAATATTGTCCTTAACTTATTCATCAATCAATTTGATCTTAACTATTAATCTATTGGATTAAATGATTATTTATCATCTCATGAGGTAAATAAATAATTGAGAGCTTGGAATATATTCAAAAACTGATGATTATGTGACTATTAAGAAAATCAAATTTATCTCACAATAAATACTGAAGACATCACCCTACAATGTTTCAAAAGGATAATATTTACTAGGAGTAAGTGAATTCTTCAAACAAGGGTGGTGATGATGAGAACTTGAATTTTGTCCTACTCTACTAATAAAGGTATTGGCTAGGAGCAAATAGAACAATAGTAAACATGTGCACTACTAATGATTACTTTAGAGTTTGATGGAAGATGTTTGGCTTGAAGCCTTATCAAGTGTAGATATTTTTCTAAAATCTCTCTCATTCTCACTTAATCCTTTGCATATAAATTTAGTTTTCAAAAGTTTGACGTTATGGTAGAGGTAAAGAAGAATTTACTTAATAGGTTATCCATTCTATGTCCTCAATATGTATAAGTAAATCTTAGGTGAATCTACCCCTAGATTTCATTGATCTTTCAATTTCTATCTTGTAAGATCTAAAAGGTTATGTGAAATAACTTTTTTACAGTTTTGGATTTCCTTTCTATGGGTAAAATCTCATGAGGTAAATAAATAATTGATAGTTTGAAATATATTCATAAATTATTATAAGCTAGTGCAAAAATGTCTCAAGTGAATAAATAATCTTTTCATAAATATAATACCAAAACGTATGCCTAACGACATCAACATATTTTTCATATAAATGACCCTAAATTGCAACATTTGGGAATCTGATACATCACATCTAGAAACCAGGATACATTATCTAAATTAACTCACAATCCCATTCAAGTATAATGTTGGTATCAACTTAAATTAGTTTAGTAAATTTCTGATAAACAGAATGAGACTTTAAGTAGGAAAGTCAAAACCTGATAACAATGTTCATAATCATAATATAATCAAGTTAACAACATAATCAAAATCTAACAAGTTGGATCACCACCTCATGGTTCACTAAATAAATGGAATGAGTCTCATCAATAAAATTTCTATTTATAGAATTAAAATATAATTAGCTAATACATCAAACATAAAATGTATTGTGTAAGCTTTTACTTTTATATTTTACTTTATGAAATCTCACTGATCCTTATATGTCAATCATTACTTTCTTATCCTGGAATATTATATAAATATCACTAATTTTTGCATAAATATATGATACAGTAATTTCACATAATAAAATAAAGCAATCATATCAATTTTGTGTTTTTTAGTAAGAAATATAATCAATGAAGCCTCATCTAAATGTTTAAAAGTATTATATTGAGTTATACATAATCAATTCAACATTTAATTTCATGCCAGATATATTTCAAATAATGCATAATACTAATCCTTCTCATTTAATACTATATTTTCTTATCATCAAAACATACATTATATGAGACACATGACATTACCACGTTGTGATTATAACTCATGTGAGATAGGTCAATATAGGTGCTCCTACTTCTGTCAAGAAATGATGGGTCCTATTGAAGGCTTAGTACTATATGGTAATGGTGAGTATAGGAGTGATTTTGTTTGACAAGAGCAATTTAGTATGTCATTCCAAGCCTTTGCTTTTTGAACACTTTCTAATTTTCAATAGTTGTAAAATAGGGACAAAAAGAAATAATCATATATAGTTATAAAATGATATGCACTAAGCAGTAATTACTAAAAAAAGTTTAATACTAGTTAAGAAAGTCCAATGTGATTGCAAGATAATCTGCAAAACTCATTATTATCTCTCACTATGCTATAAGAGGCATTGAAAAAGAGTTTTATTGCAGCCCTTAGTAAAGCCCCACATAATTTCATCTTTGTTAGTGCCAATAACATAAATATAAGACACCCTTATACATCTTGTGCAAAGCAAAAGAGTTTAATGTGTTTTTTGGGTTTCAGTCAGATACTAAAGCTGATGCACTACAAAAGGAGGACATGAAGTCTGCTACAAGAGGGATCAAGATGTCATTAAAGCCTATTAGTAATGTTTTTTTATCATTCAAACAAAAAGAGACCTTGGTAATAGAGTGAACATCCCCCATTCAAACTTGTCATCCACCACATAAATGAATAAAATATTTTTGGCAATTCCAGCTGCCGTATTTACTGTCCTTCCATAGTTTCCAACCACCTTCAAGCAACTGCAATGAGTTTTTTTCTTGAGCGTTATTTCTCGTCAAAGCCTAAGTATTTCTTGAGCGTTATTGCGGTCGGAGGACACAGAAAACTATGATTTGTGCCATTTTGCCCACATCTTATATTTCCATGGAAGTGCGTGAGCGTTAGCCCTCTCTCTCCTCTCTCTCTCTCTCTCTCTCTCTCTCTCTCTCTCTCTCTAGAATAAAGTGATCGGAGAACCGAACTGTGCGAAAGAGCCGTTCCATTCTTCTTTCTATATACAAAAGGAGTATGGAGATTGACATCTTACATGTACACTGAGAACCCGTCGTCGACCGAGACATGTTACGAGTAGACGAACAGAACGAATAAACAAAAGTCAACTCCCTCCACCAAACCCAATCCACCGGCGGCGGAGTCGTCCGCCGCCCAGTCACGTCACCGCCTCGGCGACTCGTAGGGGGACTGGGACCTCCCCCTTGAGACGTCCACCCAGGGGTCCAGGAAGCTCCTCCCCGCCCCCACCGGGCTCACCGAGTAGCTGCTGAAACCGCCCCCGCCGCCCAGCGTCCCCCCCGGAAACGACGGGTGCGGCGGCGACGGCAGGCAGCTCCAGTTGGGCTGCCGGAAGCTCCTCAGCGGGCTCGAGCAGGGGGAGACCGGCAGCGACAGGTTCATCCTCGAGTTGACCAGATCACTGCAGGCGGGAGGGAAGTCAACCGCCGAGCCCCGGCCCGAAGTCAACCTCCCCCTGAAGCGGGGGAAAAGAGAAAAAAAATCCAGCCACCGTCCGTACCTGGGGCTCTTCGTCACAGGGAAGCTCCCCAGCGTTATTTCTCGTCAAATTTCTTTTTGATGTTCATCCTCGCATCCGACCTTCCTTCATCAGACAGGAACTGCAGACCAACTATCCGTCCATGGAAGCCATCATCAGATTCATGGCCCTGTTCTCGGTAGTCCTTCAAGCCTGTCCGAATCCGGGGACCTTAGGAGGTACCTCAGTGCGTCATTTGACTCCTACGTTGCCTTCTTTGAGTTCCCAGGATTTGGTTCATGGGATTCGTAGGGGCGCGCCGGGGCCATGCAGCAGTGCAACATGAGGTTGACATCCGAGTTTCACGTCCGAGGGGTCCCCAGTCACCCCGCTCAAGTGACAGCTCACGCGTCTAGTCTGGACGTGCCCGTCTACCCAACCTGGGGAATCCGGCCTTCTCGGACGCAGAGTAGGCCAAAAAGTGATATTAAGAACCCGACCAGACAAAATCTGAACTTGGCCGCGAGTTCCATAACTGCTTAGGCGCATCGTACGTCCAAAATTTTTCGCTCCAAGTACTCACGACTTGATCGTCCACGAGGAAAAAGACGAGAAAAATATCCAGAGAGCTCTGAAACCTTTGTTCCTCAATTTTGGTTGAGCCTTGCTTTAGAGATTCTGTACGCAAAAGCATAGCTTGGAGCGCATAATTAGGTGTTTCTTAATAGGTCAAAGCTTGGAGAGAAGACCATTCTTCAACCATTACAGATCATGTGGACGGCACAACTCAATACCAACTGGCTGGGTAATTGAAAATTGCCCAGTCTGTGGGATGTCAGCCAAAGTCGAAGGAAATTTTTTGAATTCCACTTCAGTACTTAATCAGAGAACTGCGATTCAGATCCCAATTGACCAATTTCATTGATCATGTTGTTTGAAAAGTGTCATGAGTACGAGGATCACACTTTCAGTAATGTGACACATAATACTCCAAATGTTCTTTAATATATACTAATATATTTTTGAATATTTGTTAGCAATTTTCTATGCTCTTTTAGACAGATAAAATGAATGTGCTTGGAAGTAGTGATCTCTCAAGTCTTATTATTTTTGTGCACGGGAATATAATGAGTTTATTCACCAGGGCTTAGGGTTTGATTTCCCTAAGTTTTTGGACATACCATATGCCCTCATTATTCATTTATACCCATTGGGTACCAGGTTGTTCTGCTAATTTCTTTTGATTCTCTTGATTTTCAAAAAAACCTATGTTTCCTTCTCTTTTTTTACTTATGCTCTTTCTCCTTTGCTTGGTCACCATTTCCTTTTTCCCTCAGATTTTTGAATTCAATTTGCAATTTAATGATGTCATGAGATAATGCTTATGTCTTGTGGTGGATAAAGTTTTATCTACATGTTATTGAAGTCTAATTGGTTACACACTTTTTTCACCTTTTCCTGTAACTATTCATGACTTGCCCTTTCTCCACTCAAAATATTTCATTTTATCTTCCAGACTATCGTTCACTAAGGTAAGAAACTTTCAGGTTTTTTCAAAAACTATTTGTTCCGAAATTTAGAGAATAGTTGCACATCAACGTAGTCTGATCTTTCTGATCTTCCTCTTTTTAAGTGTCAGTGAGATCATCCATTTCTTTTATTGAGCTAATGATGAAAATTTTCATGATTAACTTTTGTATTCCTGATTCATCCTTTCTATTAATCAACTATAATAATTTTTAACTTCTTGATGTCTATTGTTTCAATAAATTATGAATTAAAATTTTCTGATAAGTGAATACGTACGATTGACACTTTTGCATGTGTTTGTTATATGTGTCAAACATTCTACACATTCATTTATGCATATCATTCTTTTCATTGTGTTATAAATAGTCAAATTTAAGGTGTTAATATTTGAGATTAAGTAATTCTCTACCTTAGGAATGCTTGGTGGTAAAAGATTATTAGCTAACTATGGTAAAGTCACAAATATCATGTAAATTTTTGTATAATGAATTAAACGATGAACTAACCTTAATAGGTAGTAGTTATCAGTTTTAAGTAGTTCTAGATAGATTCCATTAAATATCTTCTGCATCAAGACAACAAGAAAATCAGAAAAATGGTAAGATAGTTATGTTTTAATAGAGAGCATTTTGAGACTAGTGGATCAGTACTTATTTAGATAAATGGTAAATTTAAAATAATGATTCGATCCAATTGTGAAATTCAGAAGCTTCAATTCAAGTTTTGACACAAATAGTTGTAAGAATAGGATGTTTTGAAGTTTACAAAGTGTAAATGTCATTACTAAAGTACAAGAGAATAAAATAGTTTTGATTAAGGAGATATGATAAAATAGAAAAATAAGTATAGTAAAAAGGCTTATTATAGGAGAAGAATTTTGGATTAACAAAATATACAAATACATAATGTTATAATGCTCAAGATCAAGCTTTTCATGTTGCATGCATTAGGTAAAATTTAGGTGGCCATTCTTGTGAATATTTGAGTGGCTTGAGAAATGTTAATCTTGTGGATTATACGAAAATAAATGATAATAAACTAAAAATTCTCTCTAAGACTAAAAATAGTCAAGTGGCTATAAGAACATAAAATGTTTGATATTTCAATTATGACACTCTTTCCAAGGCTAAATAAAGGATTAAATTATTTCAGTTCTCTGATATGGTTGATATCAAGCTAAATATGAAAGTGTCCATATATGATTCAATATACTGTTGCTAAATAATTTCTCGAGAATTTATTAAACATACTTTGGAGGAATAGTACTTAATTGATGTATTTTATTGAATATATATGGTTAGTCTTATTTGAGTGGCATTGAATGATCACCCATCTTTGATTGAAATAATAGGATTCAGATATATACAATCTAGTTTAAGCAACCTAAGTACTAGTTTCTTTTATTGATATATGATTTTGAAAACGTATGTCATCATAGTTTTCTAACCACTTGAATTGTGAATCATTTTTGCAAGACACTACTATCATGAGATACTATAAAATAGCATATAATTTTCCATTTGATTTCTCTGTAAAGAAAGAACTTTCTTCAAACTAATTTGACCTAAAAAGTCATCTTTGATTCTCCCATGTGCTCAATAGTTCTTTTGAATTGTTCTCAAGTTCTTTCAATGATATGTTGTGAGATTCTTGCACACTATTAAGATAACATAAACTCATTAAGTTTGAGAGTATTATTCAAGCATTTAGAAACCATCTTCAATTAAATCAAAAGGTCAATACCAGCTATTTTTAATCAAAATATTTACATGAAGAGAAAAAACAAAATCAAACCTAAAACATAATTCTTCTTATTACAAGTATTGAAGAACCCCAAATCTATGTTAATCTTTGCAATTGTTTGATGGTGACAGTTCTTATTCTTTGTTGCTAGATAAACTGATACTAAACTCTTATCTTTCATGAGTAGAAGCTGTCTATTTTAATTATAATTTAGTCTTTTAGAGTAATGAATAGAGGTTTAGATGTCTCGCTGAAATTTTAACGTAATTATCCTCATTAAATAATAGGCTTACCTCTTAGAGACATGGATCTAGAAAATACTTTTTGAGTGAAGTGTTAAAAGAATTGATCTTGTCAATTAGAAGGTTTATGTTGAACAATAATAATAATTGAAACCCGAGAATATTAGATACCAGAGCTAGATAGAGGTTGAGAGTAATATAGACATTAACTAAAGTAAATTATTAGAGTAAATTAATTTAACCTTTGATAATCTTAATGCACATCAAAGCACAAGAGAACTAATATAATGGGCTTTGTGTCCTTAGTGACAGATACTTATGGTACTCTTACCCAACACACAAGTTCACTCATCAATCAACACATATAGATAGATCTAGAATAAATTTAAAAAATAAATGAAAAATATCAAAAACCTAAATTGGTCCACCCTTTTTTTACTTCATCTAAGGGATGCCATCATGTGTAATTTTTAATATATATATCACAATTCATTGATAGATCCATGTGTCACCATTCTATTAGACTCCTTAACATATAATTTGTCAATCATAATACTACTTATTTTAGGATGTACCAATAATATTTTTCTGTATTACTTAATGAGTAAGTCATTTATTATTAATGGTACATAATATTTTTAATAATAAAATTTTTATCCTAAATTTATATTTTTTATATGACCAAGTTTTCTATGCCAAAGATTCATCTGTTCTTCATCCTTTCCAGCAACAAGACAAACATTAGATTTAATCAAATTATCAAAATCTATCACATAAACATCTTTGACTCTGTCACCAGCAAGTAAAACTTCATTATTTTTATCATCCATGATTAAACATCCATTCTTTTTAAACCTAACTTCCATGTCATTGTCACATAATTGACTAATGCTAATCAAATTATATTTTAAACCATAAACAAGTAAAATATTCTTAATTAAAGACTGATTATTTAAAGTAATATTTTCATATCCTTATATACTTTCCTTTTTATCATCCCAAATGTTACTTCTCCTCCATCCATTGGATTAAATGTGGAGAGCAATTTTTGATCTCCAATCATATGTCTTAAACACCCACTCTCAAAGTACTACCGTGAAATGGTCCACTGGAGATCTCCCTGAAAACATAATTAAGTTTTTAGTTTGGGAACCTGAATTACTTTGGGTTTAACTATACTACCCTTAGGGACCCAAATATACTATGTTTTAGACCTATTTTCAAATTTTAATATAAGATTTATTAGGATGAGAATTAAATCTTAATCCTTCATTTCTTAATGACTTTTTCTGACTTCCGAGTAGCATATTCGATGCTCCTTGATTTCCACATAATTTATCATAAAAGGATTTCAAATTAGTAAATCTCTTTTCTAGCTCAATATCATTTTCTTTGACATATTCAATCTAAGTGTACAATATATTGTTCTGATTTTTAAGCATTTGATTTTCTATATTTAAATCATAAATCATTTTATCATGTATAACACAATCAAATGTTGAAACAGGTAAAACTGATAAGGATCTTTGGCTCTTAGGTGTTTCCTTTAATTGTGTGTTTTCATGGGGTGTATAATCTATATCCTAAGTTGAACCGCAATTAGAAGATGTGTTAGAGGAGGTGTCATCACAGTTTCATCAGAGATATTCAGTTTCTTGAGAAGCTGCCTATTTTTTATGGATAATCTATCAATAATTTTTGTTTGATACTTTTCTTTTTCCTTATACATTTTGATTGACTTTCTAAGTGTCTGATTATGAGTTTGTTCTATTTTCAATTTTCTTTTCAAACTATCAACAACATGCATAAGTTCATCAAAATCTTCTTACAAAAAAGAAGAATCAGAATCGTACACCTTTGATGGCTTTGCCATTAGACATATGTTGTCTTGACTTTTTCTTTCTTCATTAGCACTTGATTCATTGTCACTCCACGTTGTCATTATTGTCGTCTTCTTCTTCTTTCTTTATTTTAACATTAGGCAGTCGGCTTTGAAGTGACCTAGTTTCTTACATTTAAAATATAGGTCAACATTTTCAGGTTGCATATTCACATCTTTTGTGCGCCTGAAATTCTTCTTTCTTTTGCACAACACATTTAACCTCTTAGTTAGTAGGGCAATCTCATTTTCATCATCTCAAAATTCAATGCATTTAAGGGAAAAATTGTTCTCACATTTTTCAACAAGTGATTTACTTCTAGCTACATCAGCTTCATGTGTTAGAAGAGAGACAATAATATAATCAAGAGAGGTTACATTTAAATCCTTAGATTCAATTATTACTATTTTTTTGGCCATCCCATCCCATCATCACTCAAAGATCTGAGTAATTTTCTACTCAATTTAATGTTAGAAAAGTTTTTCTAAGATTTTTTATCCCATTAACAATTCATCAAATCTTTTAACATAGTTATGAATAGATTCACCTCTTAACATTTGAAATAATTCATACTTGCTCACCAAAATATCGATTTTGGTTTCTTTTACCTATGAAGTCCCTTCAAATGTCATTTCGAACTTATCTCATATTTCTTTGGTTGTCTCACAACTTTACACATGATTAAACTCAGAAATATAAATAACACTTAATAAAATATTCATGACCCTCATATTCAATGTGGAGTTCTGTTCCTCTATAGATTCATCATCAGATTTTTCTAGTCCTTTTTTATCATTTTTCAAATTTTTGATCCTTGACCTGTAGCATAGATTCTAACTCTGGTTTTCCAAAAAGCATAGTTAGTTCCATCAAACATAGGTGGTCTAGGGTTTGAAAATTTGATACTTTCACTAGCCATAGAATCTACTCCTTGAGATGTGTAAATATCTGTAAATTAAGGTTAGCTCTAATACCAATTGAAAGATTTAGAGGCTAGACAAAATACCAAGAGAGGGGGTGAATTGGTATTTTAGAAATCTCAGATTTTCTTCTCGAATGCTAGATGTGTCAATGCACGTGTTAACACTACTCTGCGTGATTATCTTTGTGCGAGATGACTTTCTCTCTCTTCCGGCAGGATCTTACTACAAGGTTAGATCTTTTTATACTAGTTCTAGTCCCAGAGAATCTTTCCTAATGGTATTTTACTATTTCTCTCGAAAATACACACTGATTTTAACGGGATTAGCTATCCAACACCTCAATTTCGACCTCCATAGAGATCCAGCTCCTTCCGGGTCAAATAGGGCTTAGAGCACCTCGTGCCTTTGCCCAAACTTACTCTCCACTCACCACCCAATTACTTTAGGGCCTGATGGAGATCCTCCTCAAGAGATTCAAGCTCCTTTTTGATCATCAATCATTGATTAAAGAAGTATGAAACAGTTTGCTCATAGTTGATGCTCGGTGGTGACAAAAATAAGTCTATTTATCATGAGTTAAGGCTAAAAATATCATCTCATTAAATTATTAACTCATGATAATGAACACTTATCAAATACACTCTAACAAGGTTTTTGGTTCACTGTTTTGCACAACTTATCTTTCTTGCTCTTATTGGAAGCTCTTGCTAGATTTTCTCTCTCACACAAAGAAGAGTTGATCTTTTTGTGATAGCTCACCTCTTAAGTGGTTAATTCTAGTCTTAGAAGATTCTTCTACATAGTTTCATATTTCCCTCAAAAGTATACACTAATTTTCATGAGATCAATAACTCAATTAGGCAATTCAATCTTCGTAGTGATCTAACCCTTCATGGGCTAAACTAGGTACAAAGTAACTTACCACTCTGCTGAAAACCTTTCCCCTCACCACCTAGTTTCTACTATGCTTGATAGAGAGCTTGATCAAGAGATTTGGAAGGGTGGTTTGAACACCAAGAGACTATATGAAGGCCAAATGAAATAAAGATGCATTCTTGGAATCTAAAAACAATACAAATAAGCATCAAAAAAAGTTTATGGTAGAATTGGGCTACACAAGTGTCGATTAGATTTCTACCCAAATACAATCGATATGTGTAGGTGTGGTGCACTGATTGGTTTCCTACACCTCCAATCAATGGTTGACAATCCCAACAATTGTCACTTCTAAACCAAATAGCAAAGGTAATTTGACTAGGACCATGCCGCAACATCTAAAGAAGGATCTCTAGAAGAAATTCTTCACCATTTGTATTGAGCGAGGAATGGGGAATAATTCTAGAAATAATTCAGCCTTTGTAGCAGCTAAATGAGGGGAAAATCAGACAACATCCATTATTTGTATTGCATGGACAGATTAGGCAAAACCTCATGTTCGTAACGGTCAGATGAGAGGGGTTCTGATTAGAGAAGAGGGTAGAATAATCAAGAGTACATTCTTCTTTTAGGAAAACACCTTTTTAATCTTCCCATATACATATTTTGACCATTTCCTATACTTATTTGTTGTATTTTTGCCACAATCAATGCATTCGCCGTAAGCACGAAAACCCTAAAAAAGATTTGATTCTTTGTTAGTTTTGATTGATTATAAATGATAAAAATTAAATGCATTGAATTATAACATAATTTTTTGAATTCATTATTTTTCAATTTACTTGGCTAATTTTTCTCTAGAGAGTCCATCAATCATCTCACATGATTCCTCAATATTTCTATAAAATGAGAATAAATACAGAAATATTCTCAAAAATAAAATTAAAAGATAAAAACATGTGAGGAAATAATTCACTATATTACATGATTAATGTTTTCATCTAGTTCTTAGAAGTTAACATTACAATCATTTAAATCATTTAAAATCTAAAAGTTCATATTTAAATCATTTTAAATCAAAAAGTTCCTATTTAAAGTATTTTGCAAGCATTTTAATTTAAATTAAAGCATAAAAAACTGAAATATTAAGTATATAATCATCTAAATATTGAGAGTTGTTATTACACTAGTCATTTACTCCACATAATGAGTCAATGCATCAACGTCTAATTCTTAGTTTTGATGTTCAAGTTTCGTAACAGCTCTTTTTTTGTTTCTTTTTGGAATACATGTTGCTCATCTTAAATGGCTGAACTTAAAGGGTCATGAGATATTCATTAATGAATAATCATAATTGTATTTTACCCTTGCTCATTTCACCATTTAAAGATTTTTTTGCAAATATTTATTTATATAAATATTGTGCTTAACTTATTCATCAATCCTTTTGATCTCAACTATTTATCTATTGGATTAAATGATTATTTATAATCTCATGAGGTAAAAAAAATATTGAGAGCTTGAAATATATTCAGAAACTACTATAAGTTTGTGCAAAAATGCCTAAATTTCTGTCTATATCATTCAACACCTAATGTTTCACAAAAATTTCTGTCAAAAGTAATGATCCAATATCTCAAACATAGATTGCATTGTGAAAGCTTTTAATTTTATATTTTACTTTATGAAATCTCACTGATCCTTTTATGTCAATCATTACTTTCTTATCCTGGAATATTATATAAATATCACTAATTTTTGCATAAATATATAATACGGCAATTTCACATAATAAAATAAAGCAATCATATCAATTTTGTGCTTTTTAGTAAGAAATATATTCAATGAAGCCTCATCTAAATGTTTAAAAGTATTATATTGAGTTATACATAATCAATTCAACATTTAATTTCATGTCAGATATATTTCAAATAATGCATAATACTGATCCTTCTGATTTAGTACTATATTTTCTTATCATCAAAACATACATTATATGAGACACATGACATTACCACATTGTGATTATAACTCATGTGAGATAGGTCAATATAGATGCTCCTACTTGTGTCAAGAAATGATGGGTACCGTTGAGGGCTTAGTACTATATGGTAATGGTGAGTATAGGAGTGATTTTGTTTGATAAGAGTAATTTAGTACGTCATTCCAAGCCTTTGCTTTTTGAACCCTTTCTAATTTTCAATAGTTGTAAAATAGGGACAAAAAGAAATAATCATAATATAGTTATAAAATGATACGCACTAAGCAGTAATTACTAAAAAGTTTAATTTGCAAGATAATTTGCAAAACTCATTATTATCTCTCACTATGCTATAAGAGTAATTGAAAAAGAGTTTTATCACTGCCTTTAGTAAAGCCCCACATAATTTCATCTTTGTTAGTGCCAATAAGATAAATATAAGATACCCTTATACATCTTGTCCAAACCAAAAGAGTTTAATGTGTTTTTTGGGTTTCAGTTAGATACTAAAGCTGATGCACTAGAAAAGGAGGACATAAAGTCGGCTGCAAGAGGGATCAAGATGTCATTAAAGCCTATTAGTAATGTTTTTTTATCATTCTAACAAGAAGAGACCTTGCTAATAGAGTGAACATCCCCCTTTCAAACTTGTCATCCACCACATCAATGAATAAAATATTTTGGGCAATTCCAGCTGCCGTATTTACTGTCCTTCCATAGTTTCCAACCACCTTCAAGCAACTGCAATGAGTTCTTTTCTTGAGTGTTATTTCTCGTCAAAGCCTAAGTATTTCTTCTAAAGTTACACTCTATATAATATGATTTCCTCAATAATGGCGCAAGCCCGCTTGACTTAGGGGGAATTACAAACCAAATACTTGATGATCTATGACGGTGCTAAGAACTGACTGATATGTCAATTACATGACCTGATGACGCTCTTCAATTCATTCTTAATTGCCTCTCCAAGTTCAGCGTATCAGTGAGTTCTTAGTAATTGACATATCAATCCAACTCATTGCAAAATCAAATACCGCGCGTCCGGCAGCTCCCCGCGTCTCGAAAATTAAATCGGCGATGCAAGAAATGTCTTCTGTTTTCCTGTCTTGGTCCCTTAATAAGAGCCAGCCGCCCCCTGTTCGCTCCCTTCTCCCAACACATCCCCATCTTCTCTCCCACCAGATCCCCTTCTTCTCTCCGACCTCCCTCCAGATCGCCTTCCTCCCTCCGTCCGGAGAGCGCTGCCCGATCTGCCATGGCTGTCGAGGGCGTCTTGCGTCCAAGGGGCCAGATCCACGATCGCCTTCGGCCGTCTTGTTCGCCGCCGTCCAGGACGGCGGGTGCCGCCGCCCGGAGGACGGTCTGCCGATTCTGGCTTCAGGGGAGATGCACTCGCCTCCCTTGTGCCTTCCTCCACTCCCGCGACCCCCAGGTGTTGGGCGTGGGGGAACAGGCCCCCAGGCGTCAACGCTGTTCTCCGCCGAGAAGCCTCGTGTGGAGAAATCCGAATGCCGCCGCCGCCTCCACCGCGCCCCCGCATCGTCCGCCCGCCTCCGACGGGAGCCACCTCCAGAGGCGGACGCAGAGCGGCGACGCAGACATCCAGAGGTCCAGCGCCAAGGATGCGGAGGCCGACCCTGGCCCCCTCCAAGATCCTCCCCCTCCGCCGGAGCGCAACGGCGACGGCGGTGTCCACGGCGACGACGACGGCGGTGTCCACGGCGACGACGACGGCGTTGCGGTGCCGAGAAGGTTCACCTTCTCCTTGCTCGGTTCCTTCGCCGGCGGCCACTCGAAGGCGGTCACCGGCATTGCACTCCCCTCGGGCTGCCACAAGATCTTCACGGGGAGCGCCGACGGGACCGTGTGCGTGTGGGACAGGAACAACGACGGCAACAACAACGAGCACACGCCCGCGCAGGTGATCGAGTTGGTCGGCCCTGTCTCTTCCCTGATCGCAGAAGGCGCCTGGGTCTTCGCTGGCGCACGCGGCCAAGTACACGCGTGCAACACAAGCTCTGGAAGGGGCCACATCCTCCCGGGGACCGGCGGCCAGGTCTCCACGCTGGCCTCCAGCGACGACGCCATCTTTGCCGGCCTGGAGGACGGAAGCATTCTGGCCTGGAAGGCCATCCTGGACCCCACCTCCGGGGAGGACGGGGTCCGCATCGAGCCGGCGGTTTCTCTGCGCGGCCACACGTCCGGCGTCACCTCGCTGGCCGTCGGCAGGGGCCGCCTCTACTCCGGCGCCCAGGATGGTTCCATCAGAGCGTGGAACATTGGCTCCATGGAGGCCGTGGAAGAGTTCGACACCCTCCCGGCGGCCCACGGCGGCGCAGTGACGTCTCTGCTCTGCTGGTGCGACTACCTCCTCTCCGCGTCGCTGGACGGCACGGTCAAGGTCTGGCGGCAGGCCGACAAGGACGATGGGAGGCCCGGGCTTGAGGAGGTGTACGCCCACCACGAGCAACAAGGCGTCCTCCTCATCAGCGGCACCGCCGACGGCCACGGCGGGGCGGTACTCAACTGCTTCCTCAGCGACGGCACCGTCCGTCTCCGCAATCTCCCCACCTTCCACGACCGGGGCTGCATCGAGTGCAGTGGCCAAGCTCGAGCGCTGCACTCCGCCGGCGCCGGGGGTTTCTTCATCGGCGACGCCTCCGGCTAGATCCGCCAGTGGAGATGGTCCTCCCAGTGTTAGATCCTCCATCTCCATACTCCACAGCTGCACATGCTTCAGGATACTCTCTCACTCTGTAAATACGGTTATCTGATTTCACGAGAAATGGATGCACCAGTTTATTCAAACTCGAGACGCCATAAAATCTATCTCGATGATGATGATGATGATGATGGGGATGCCCTCCAAATTTCTTTTTGATGTTCATCCTCGCATTCGACCTTCCTTCATCAGACAGGAACTGCAGACCAACTATCCGTCCATGGAAGCCATCATCAGATTCATGGCCCTGTTTTCGGTAGTCCTTCAAGCCTGTCCGAATCCGGGGACCTTAGGAGCTACCTCAGTGCGTCATTTGACTCCTACGCTGCCTTCTTTGAGTTCCCAGGATTTGGTTCATGGGATTCGTAGGGGCACGCCGGGGCCATGCAGCAGTGCAACATGAGGTTGACATCCGAGTTTCACGTCCGAGGGGTCTGCAGTCACCCCGCTCAAGTGACAGCTCACGCGTCTAGTCTGGACGTGCCCGTCTACCCAACCTGGGGAATCCGGCCTTCTCGGACGCAGAGTGGGCCAGAAAGTGATATTAAGAACCCGACCAGACAAAATCTGAACTTGGCCGCGAGTTCCATAACTGCTTAGGCGCATTGTACGTCCAAAATTTTTCGCTCCAAGTAATGTGACACATAATACTCCCAATGTTCCTTAATATATACTAATCTATTTTTGAATATTTGTTAGCAATTTTCTATGCTCTTTTAGACAGAAAAAATGAATGTGCTTGGAAGTAGTGATCTCTCAAGTCTTTAATGAGTTTATTCATCAGGGCTTAGGGTTTCATTTCCCCAAGTTCTTTGGACGTACCATATGCCTTCATTATTCATGTATACCCGTTGGGTACCAGGTTGTTCCGCTAATTTCTTTTGATTCTCTTGATTTTCAAAAAAAACCTATGTTTCCTTCTCTTTTTTTACTTATGCTCTTTCTCATTTGATTGGTCACCATTTCCTTTTTCCCTCAGATTTTTGAATTCAATTTGCAATTTAATGATGTCATGAGATAATGCTTAAGTCTTGTGGTTGATAAAGTTTTATCTACATGTTATTGAAGTCTAATTGGTTACACACTTTTTTCACCTTTTCCTTTAACTATTCATGACTTGCCTTTTCTCCACTCAAAATATTTCATTTTATCTTCCAGTCTATCGCTCACTAAGGTAAGAAACTTTCAGGTTTTTTCAAAAACTATTTGTTCCGAAATTTAGAGAATAGTTGCACATCAACGTAGTCTGATCTTTTTGATCTTCCTCTTTTTAAGTGTCAGTGAGATCATCCATTTCTCTTATTGAGCTAATGATGAAAATTTTCATGATTAACTTTTGTATTCCTGATTCATCCTTTCTATTAATCAACTATAATAATTTTTAACTTCTTGATGTCTATTGTTTCAATAAATTATGAATTAAAATTTTCTGATAAGTGAATACGTAAGATTGACACTTTTGCATGTGTTTGTTATATGTGTCAAACATTCTACACATTCATTTTGCATATCATTCTTTTCATTGTGTTATAAATAGTCAAATTTAAGGTGTTACTATTTGAGAATAAGTAATTCTCTACCTTAGGAATGCTTGGTGGTAAAAGATTATTAGCTAACTATGGTAAAGACACAAATATCATGTAAATTTTTGTATAATGAATTAAACGATGAACTAACCTTAATATGTAGTAGTTATCAGTTTTAAGTAGTTCTAGATAGATTCCATTAAATATCTTCTACATCAAGACAACAAGAAAATCAGAAAAATGGTAAGATAGTTATGTTTTAATAGAGAGCATTTTGAAACTAGTGGATCAGTTCTTATTTAGATAAATGGTAAATTTAAAATAATGATTCGATCCAATTGTGAAATTCAGAAGCTTCAATTCGAGTTTTGACACAAATAGTTGTAAGAATAGGATGTTTTGAAGTTTACAAAGTCTAAATGTCATTACTAAAGTACAAGAGAATAAAATAGTTTTGATTAAGGAGATATGATAAAATAGAAAAATAAGTATAGTAAAAAGGCTTATTATAGGAGAAGAATTTGGGATCAACAAAATATACAAACACATAATGTTATAATGCTCAAGATCAAGCTTTTCATGTTGCATGCATTAGGCAAAATTTAGGTGGCCATTCTTGTGAATATTTGAGTGGCTTTAGAAATGTTAATCTTGTGGATTATATGAAAATAAATGATAATAAACTAAAAATTCTCTCTAAGACCAGAAATAGTCAAGTGGCTATAAGAACATAAAATGTTTGATATTTCAATTATGACACTCTTTCCAAGGCTAAACAAAGGATTAAATTATTTCAGTTCTCTAATATGGTTGATATCATGCTAAATATGAAAGTGTGCATATATGATTCAATATACTGTTGCTAAATAATTTCTCGAGAATTTATTAAACGTACTTTGGAGAAATAGTACTTAATTTATGTATTTTATTGAATATATATGGTTAGTCTTATTTGAGTGGCATTGAATGATCACCCATCTTTGATTGAAATAATAGGATTCAGATATATACAATCTAGTTTAAGCAACCTAAGTACTAGTTTCTTTTATTGATATATGATTTTGAAAAGGTATGTCATCATAGTTTTCTAACCACTTGAATTGTAAATCTGATAAGTCTTCATTATCATGAGTTAATAATTTAGTAAGATGATGTTTTTAGTCTTAACTCATGATAAATAGACTTATTTTTGTGTTAAATCGTGAGAAGTGGTTTCTAGTTGATTAATATGAATTTTTGCTTAATTACATGATTTTATAATTTTATTTTGATGAGAGAAATGAAAAAAAATATATTTATGGAAAAAGTAAAAATATCCACCGACCAACCAAGCCCGCTAGCGGGTCGGAGGCCTAGTTGGGCAGAGCCGCTGGGCGGCTAAGGACCGCGAGCTCAAGGCTCGAGTGGCTAAGGACCAGACTACAAGCTCGAGGCTCAAGTGGCTGGCAAAGTGGACCGCGAGCTAGGCGCTCAAGCGGTTGATGTGTGCGTCACTTCCCTTCCACATCACCGGTGGCCAGCCGGGCGTGGGGCAAGGAGTGTTTGTACACATGCGGGTGATTTGTACCTATTGATGGGTAAAGAACTGCCCGTAATATATGCGCGTGAAACTTGCCCAAAAAACTGATGTGGGACTAAACCCCGCACCTTACTTTTTCCTGCATATTTTATAAATGACATAAATGCCCTTCAATGATCGATATAAAATGATCCTTATGACGTCATAGATTGAGGGCATTTTAGTACTTATCTCATCTCTCCCTCTTTATCTCTCTCGTAGGTAGACAACCGGCGAGGAAATCGTGATTTCCAAAGAGTGATTAAGCTGCAAAAATCACCAAAAATTCAGCAAAAACTTAGTCAACGTGATTCGCGGAGCATTGTGGCCGAAATTGGTGTAGGATTCTAGACAAAACATCGTGAACTCAACGAAGAAATCATCTCCGCTTGATCGATGAACAAGCCGTTGTCGGGAAGAGGATGATCCACTAGGAGACGAGTCGCCACCTCTTGAGAGCATATCAGATGCGATAAAGGGCCTCCTCTTGCTGCACTGACTTGAGGACGAAGCCCCTGAGATGCACCCCATCTCCATCCAGCACACCTCCGTCGAGTGACAGTCGCCGGAGGGCCGCAAGTCGCCGTTTTCTGTTCTGCCGGGTGACAGCCGCCGGAAACGATTTGGCGATCCATTCCACCGATTTCTGGGCTTCGAAAGAAGTTCTTGAGATCACCCACATTGTCTTTGTCCAAGGAGAGCCTTAGAGGCCATGGACATTGCACGAATTCTTTTCTGAACACGTAGAATTTCAGCGATCGCCGCTACAAAGTCGGAACTCTGTTTTTCCTGTTTTAAAATTTATCTTCACTTAAATTAGTAATCTTTGGCACGATTTCAACATCCAAATTATTTCGTACTTGAGTTACGATTCTTCGGGCTTTTACAGAACTAAATTTGATCTATTAATTTCATAGTAATCGCTTACGAAAGAATCGTATGTCGGAACTCTGTTTATGAAAGAATTGCCTTATTTCCTTTTCACATTTATTAAATAGATTATATTTATCATTTAGTTAAAAAATTAATGAAAAATTATATTCCTTCAAGAAAATTTTGAAATATTACCTGATATTATATTACATCCCTATGATTGACCTGGAAATTTCCCACTATTTTTGGAATCTTTTATCAATTTATAATTGATTTATTTACTCTAATAAACTTTTAAAATTCCAAGAATTGGTCCTTTCTAGTTTTATAAAAATTTTAAATTTACGTGATTTATTATACATTGATTAATTCACATCAGAATCATTTTTGCAAAACACTACTATCATGAGATATTATAAAATAGCGTATAATTTCCATTTGATTTCTCTGTAAAGAAAGAACTTTCTTCAAACTAATTTGACCTAAAAAGTCATCTTTGATTCTCCCATGTGCTCTATAGTTCTTTTGGATTGTTCTCAAGTTCTTCCAATGAGATGTTGTGAGATTCTTGCACACTATTAAGATAACATAAACTCATTAAGTTTGAGTATTATTCAAGCATTGAGAAACCATCTTCACTTAAATCAAAAGGTCAATACCAGCTATTTTTAATCAAAATATTTACATGAAGAGGAAAAACAAAATCAAACCTAAAACATAATTCTTCTTATTACAATGATTGAAGAACCCCAAATCTATGTTAATCTTTGCAGTTGTTTGATGGTGATAGTTCTTATTCTTTGTTGCTAGATAAATTGATACTAAACTCTTATCTTTCATGAGTGAGAGCTGTCTATTTTAATTATAATTTATTCTTTTAGAGTAATGAATAGAGGTTTAGATTTCTCGCTGAAATTTTAACGTAGTTATTCTCATTAAATAACTGGCTTACCTCTTAGAGGCATGGATTTAGAAAATCCTTTTTGAGTGAAGTGTTAAAAGAATTGATCTTGTCAATTAGAAGGTTTATGTTGAACAATCATAATACTTGAAACCCGAGAATATTAGATACCAGAGCTAGATAGAGGTTGAGAGAAATATAGACATTAACTAAAATAAATTATTAGAGTAAATTAATTTAACCTTTGTTAATCTTAATGTACATCAAAGCACAAGAGAACTAATACAATGGGCTTTGTGTCCTTAGTGATAGATACTTTGGTACTCTTACCCAACACACAAGTTCACTCATCAATCAACACATATAGATAGATCTAGAATAAATTTAAAAAATAAAGGAAAAATATCAAAAACCTAAATTGGTCCACCCGTTTTTTACTTCATCTAAGGGATGCCATCATGTGTAATTTTTAATATATATCACAATTCATTGATAGATCCATGTGTCATCATTCTATTAGACTCCTTAATAGATAATCTGCCAATCATAATATTACTTATCCTAGGATGTACCAATAATGTTTTTCTATAATACTTAATGAGTAAGTCATCTATTATTAATGATACATAATATTTTTAATAATAAAATTTTTATCCTAAATTTATATTTTTTATGTGACCAAGTTTTCTATGCCAAAGATTCATTTGTTCTTCATCCTTTCTAGCAACAAGACAAACATTAGATTTAATCAAATTATCAAAATCTATCACATAAACATCTTTGACTCTATCATCAGCAAATAAAACTTCATTATTTTTATCATCCATGATTAAACATCCATTCTTTTTAAACCTAACTTTCATGTCATTGTCACATAATTGACTAATGCTAATCAAATTATGTTTTAAACCATCAACAAGTAAAATATTCTTAATTAAAAACTGATTATTTAAAGTAATATTTCCATACCCTTGTATACTTCCCTTTTTATTATCCCTAAATGTTACTTCTCCTCCATCCATTGGATTAAATGTGGAGAGTCATTTTTGATCTCCGGTCATATGTCTTAAACACCCACTCTCAAAGGACCACCGTGAAATGGTCCACTGGAGATCTCCCTGAAAACATAATTAAGTTTTTAGTTTAGAAACCTAAATTACTTTCGAATTAACTATACTACCCTTAGGTACCCAAATATACTATGTTTTAGACCTATTTTCAGGTATAATTCCTTTCTTAATGACTTTTTCTAACTTCTGAGTAGCATATTTAATGTTCCCTGATTTCCACATAATTTATCATAAAAGGATTTCAAATTAGTAAATCTCTTTTCTAGCTCAATATCATTTTCTTTGACATGTTCAATCTCAGTGTACAATATATTGTTCTGATTTTTAAGCATTTAAATTTTTATATTTAAATTAGAAATCATTTTATCATGTATAACACAATCAGATGTTGAAACAAGTAAAACAGATAAGGATCTTTGGCTCTTAGGTGTTTCCATTAATTCTGTGTTTTCGTGAGGTGTATAATCTATATCCTAAGTTGATCCACAATTAGAAGATGTGTTAGAGCAAGTGTCATCACAGTTTTCATTAGAGATATTTAGTTTCTTGAGAAGTTGCTTATTTTCAATGGATAATCTATCAATAATTTTTGTTTGATACTTTTCTTTTTCTTCATATATTTTGATTGACTTCTTAGGTGTCTGATTCTGAGTTTGTTCTATTTTCATTTTTCTTTTCAAACTATCAACAACATGCATAAGTTCAACAAAATTTTCTTGCAAAAAAGAAGAATCAGAATTGTACACCTTTAATGTCTTTGCCATTAGACATATGTTGTCTTGACTTTTTCTTTCTTCATTAGCACTTAATTTATTGTCACTCTATGTTGCCATCATTGTCTTCTTCTTCTTTCTTTATTTTAACATTGGGCAGTCGGCTTTGAAGTGACCTAGTTCCTTACATTTAAAACATAGGTCAACATTTTCAGGTTACATATTCACATCTTTTGTGCACCTGAAATTCTTCTTTCTTTTGCACAACACATTTAACCTCTTAGTTAGTAGGGCAATCTCATTTTCATCATCTAAAAATTCAATACATTTAAGGGAAAAATTATTCTCACATTTTTCAACAAGTGATTTACTTTTAGCTACATCTGTTATGAATAGATTCACCTTTTAACATTTGAAACAATTCATACTTGCTCACCAAAATGTCGATTTTGATTTCTTTTACCTATGAAGTCCCTTCAAATGTCATTTCGAACTTATCCCATATTTCTTTGGCTGTCTCACAACTTTGCACATGATTAGACTCAAAAATATGAATAGCACTTAATAAAATATTTATGGCCCTTGTATTCAATGTGGAGTTCTGTTCCTCTATAGATTCATCATCAGATTTTTCTAGTCTTTTTTTGATCATTTTTCAAATTTTCGATCCTTGACCTGTAGCATAGATTCTAACTCTGGTTTTCCAAAAAGCATAGTTAGTTCCATCAAACATAAGTGGTCTAGGGTTTAAAAATTTGATACTTTCACTAGCCATAGGATCTACTCCTTGAGATGTGTAAATATCTATAAATTAAGGTTAGCTCTAATACCAATTGAAAGATTTAGAAGCTAGACAAAATACCAAGAGGAGGGGTGAATTGGTATTATAGAAATCTCAGATTTTCTTCTCGAATGCTAGATATGTCAATACACGTGTTAACACTACTCTATGTGATTATCTTTGTGCGGGATGACTTTCTCTCTCTTCTGGTAGGATCTTACTACAAGGCTAGATCTTTTTATACTGGTTCACCCCTCACTTACCTACTTCTAGTCTCGGAGGATCTTTTCTAATGGTATTTCATTATTTCCCTCGGAAATACATACTAATTTTAATAGGGTCAGCTGCCCAATACCTCAAGTTTGACTTCAGTAGAGATCCAACTCCTTCCGGGTCAAACAGGGCTTAGAGTACCTCGTGCCTTTGCCCAAACTCACTCTTCACTCACCACCCAATTACTTTAAGGCCTGATAGAGAGCCTCATCGAGAGATTCAAACTCCTTTTTGATCACCAATCATTGATTAAAGAAGTATGAAGCAGTTTGCTCGCAATTAATACTCAGTGGTGACAAAAATAAGGCTATTTATCATGAATTAAGGCTAAAAACATCATCTTATTAAATTATTAACTCATGATAATGAAGACTTATCAGATACATTCTAACAAGGTTTTTGGTTTACTACTTTGCACAACTTATCTTTCTTGCTCTTATTGGAAGCTCTTGCTAGATTTTCTTTCTCACACAAAAAGAGTTAATCTTTTTGTGATAGCTCACCTCTTAAGTGGTTAATTTTAGTCTTAGAAGATTCTTCTACATAGTTTCATATTTCCCTCAGAAGTATATAATAATTTTCATGAGATCAATAACTCAATCAAGCAATTCGATCTTCGTAGTGGTCTAACCCTTCATGGGCTAAACTAGGTACAAAGTAACTTACCACTCCACTGAAAACCTTTCCCCTCACCACCTAGTTACTACTATGCTTGATTGAGAGCTTGATCAAGAGATTTGGAAGGGTGCTTTAAACACCAAGAGACTACATGAAGGCCAAATGAAATAAAGATGCATTCTTGGAATCTAAAAACAATACAAATAAGCATCAAAAAAAGTTTACGGTAGAACTAGGCTGCACAAGTGTCGATTAGATTTCTACCCAAATACAATCGATATGTGTAGGTGCAGTGCACTGATTGGTTTCCTACACCTCCAATCGATGGTTGACAATCCCAACAATTGTCACTTGCTAAACCAAATAGCAAAGGTGATTCGACTACGACCATGCCGCGACATCTAGAAAATGATCTCTAGAAGAAATTCTTCACCATTTGTATTGAGCGAGGAATGTGGAAGAATTCTAGTAATTCAGCCTTTGTAGCAGCTGAATGAGGGGACAATTAGATAAAATCTATCATTTGTATCGCATGGACAAATTAGGCAAAACCTCATGTTCGTAGCGGTCGGATGAGAGGGGTTCTGATCAGAGAAGAGGGTAGAATAATTGAGAATACATTCTTCTTCTAGGAAAACACCTTTTTAATCTTCCCATGTATGTATTTTGACCATTTCCTATACTTATTTGTTGTATTTTTGCCACAATCAATGCATTCGCCGTAAGCATGAAAACCCTAAAAAAGATTTGATTCTTTATTAGTTTTAATTGATTATAAAAAATAAAAATTAAATGCATTGAATTATAACATGATTTTTTGAATTCATTATTTTTCAATTTACTTGTCTAATTTTTCTCTAGAGAGTCCATCAATCATCTCAAATGATTCCTCAATATTTGTTTAAAATGAGAATAAATACAGAAATATTCTCTAAAATAAAATTAAAAGATAAAAACATGTGAGGAAATACTTCACTATATTACATGATTAATGTTTTCATCTAGTTCTTAGAAGTTAACATTATAATCATTTAAATCATTTAAAATCTAAATGTTCGTATTTAAATCTTTTAAATCAAAAAGTTCCTATTTAAAGTATTTTGCAAGCATTTTAATTCAAATTAAAGCATAAAAAACGGAAATATTAAGTATATAATCATCTAAATATTGAGAGTTGTTATTACACTAGTCATTTACTCCACATAATGAGTCAATGCGTCAACATCTAATTTTCAGTTTTGAGGTTCAAGTTTCATAAAAGCTCTTTTTCTGTTTCTTTTTGGAATACATGTTGCTCATCTTAAATGGCTGAACTTAAAGGGTCATCAAATATTCATAAATGAATAATGATAATTGTATTTTACCTTTGCTCATTTCACCATTTAAACATTTTATTGCAAATATTTATTTATATAAACATTGTGCTCAACTTATTCATCAATCCTTTTGATCTCAACTATTTATCTATTGGATTAAATGATTATTTATAATCTCATGAGGTAAAAAAAATATTGAGACTTTAAATATATTCAAAAAATGCTATAAGTTCGTGCAAAAATGTCTAAATTTCTGTCTATATCATTCAACACCTAATGTTTCACAAAAATTTCTGTCAAAAGTAATGATCCAATATCTCAAACATAGATTGCATTGTGTAAGCTTTTAATTTTATATTTTACTTTATGAAATCTTACTGATCCTTATATGTCAATCATTACTTTCTTATCCTAGAATATTATATAAATATCACTAACTTTTGCATAAATATATAATACGGCAATTTCACATAATAAAATAAAGCAATCATATCAATTTTGTGCTTTTTAGTAAGAAATATATTCAATGAAGCCTCATCTAAATGTTTAAAAGTATTATATTGAGTTATACATAATCAATTCAACATTTAATTTCATGTCAGATATATTTCAAATAAAGTATAATACTGATCCTTCTCATTACTATATTTTCTTATCATCAAAACATATATTATATGAGACACATGACATTACCACATTGTGATTATAACTCGTGAGATAGGTCAATATAGGTGCTCCTACTTCTGTCAAGAAATGATGGGTCTTGTTGAAGGCTTAGTACTATCTGGTAATGGTGAGTATAGGAGTGATTTTGTTTGACAAGAGCAATTTAGTATGTCATTCCAAGCCTTTGCTTTTTGAACCCTTTCTAATTTTCAATAGTTGTACAATAGGGACAAAAAGAAATAATCATAATATAGTTATAAAATGATACACACGAAGCAGTAATTACTAAAAGAAGTTTAATACTAGTTAAGAAAGTCCAATGTGATTGCAAGATAATTTGCAAAACTCATTATTATCTCTCACTATGCTATAAGAGGCATTGAAAAAGAGTTTTATTGCAGCCCTTAGTAAAGCCCCACATAATTTCATCTTTATTAGTGCCAATAACATAAATATAAGACACCCTTATACATCTTGTGTGAAGCAAAAGAGTTTAATGTGTTTTTTGGGTTTCAGTCAGATACTAAAGCTGATGCACTACAAAAGGAGGACATGAAGTCTGCTACAAGAGGGATCAAGATGTCATTAAAGCCTATTAGTAATGTTTTTTTATCATTCAAACAAGAAGAGACCTTGGTAATAGAGTGAACATCCCCCATTCAAACTTGTCATCCACCACATCAATGAATAAAATATTTTTGGCAATTCCAGCTGCCATATTTACTGTCCTTCCATAGTTTCCAACCACCTTCAAGCAACTGCAATGAGTTCTTTTCTTGAGTGTTATTTCTCGTCAAAGCCTAAGTATTTCTTCTAAAGTTACACTCTATATAATATGATTTCCTCAATAATGGTGCAAGCCCACTTGACTTAGGGGGAATTACAAACCAAATACTTGATGATCTATGATGGTGTTAAGAACTGACTGATATGTCAATTACATGACCTGATGACACTCTTCAATTCATTCTTAATTGCCTCTCCAAGTTCAGCGTATCAGTGAGTTCTTAGTAATTGACATATCAATCCAACTCATTGCAAAATCAAATACCGCGCATCCGGCAGCTCCCCGCATCTCGAAAATCAAATCGGCGATTCAAGAAACGTCTTCTATTTTCCCGCCGTGGTCCCTTAATAAGAGCTAGCCACCCCCTGTTCGCTCCCTTCTCCCAACACATCCCCATCTTCTCTCCCACCAGATCCCCTTCTTCTTTCCGACCTCCCTCCATCCGAAGAGCGCTGCCCGATTGCCATGGCTGTCGAGGGCATCTTGCATCCAAGGGGCCAGATCCACGATCGCCATCAGCCGTCTTGTTCGCCGTCATCCAGGATGGCGGGTGCCGCCGCCCGGAGAATGGTCTGCCGATTCTGGCTCAGGGGAGATGCACTCGCCTCCCTTGTGCCTTCCTCCACTCCCATGACCCCCAGGTGTTGGGCGTGGGGGAACAGGCCCCCAGGCGTCAACGCCGTTCTCTGCCAAGAAGCCTCGAGTGGAGAAATCCGAATGCCGCCGTCGCCTCCACCGCGCCCCCGCATCATCCGCCCACCTCTGACGGCAGCCTGTTGGAACTAAGCATGCGCGATCAAGGAATCAAAACGACTGTTCGATGAGAAAAACACCTCAATGATGAGGTAGTTTTTTTTTTTTGGTTTCTCTCACTCTCTCCTCCTCAATCCTGGCCATTGATTGTCTCAAGTTATAACGGACAGGATGGAAATACTCAACCTGTGCCTATAAAAAGGCATGTTATAGAGAACCATTTAGGGCTTTTTGTGATTGTGCCGTAGTTTTACTGATGCAGGAGCGATTTTTCTTCTTCCACAATCTTCAGGAGGGTTTCTTATGTGTTTTTCTATAAGAATCGTGACGTAGATTCTTCAGTTTGTATCAGAGTAGGTGATCCAACACACATCGACAACATGGCACTGCGGAAGGGCAAGAGTTCATCTCAGGAGCTTGCGGTGACAGGAGGGTTGAAAGGAGCGGAACTACCTACGCAGATAGGTACCTTTCTAGTCCTCAACAAACTCAACTACCAGGTTTGGGCATCTCGTATGCGACTTCACTTGGAAAGACTTGAGTTATGGGATGTTGTCGAAGTGGAAAACCCTACTAAGAAGAAAGATTGACAGGTGATGTCAATCTTATATAGCACTATCTTGGATGAGATCGCGTGCAATTTAGACGTGGATAAGACTGCGAAGCAAACCTAAAATCTCCTAAAGGCAAGGAATGGTAGAGTACCATGGTTGTGGACGGCGTGGATTCAATCACTTCAGAGAGATTATGAAAATCTTTCCATGGAAGAGGATGAGCTGGTAGTGGATTACTTTAGCAAGATTTCTTGTGTGGTAAATGAACTAAAGTGCCTCGGTGTGTTGATCACAAATGCTGAAGTCTCTGCCAAGTTGCTGAGATCTGTCTCAAGCAAATTTGACTCTATTACGACCTCCATTGAGCAGTTTCAAGAACTTGATTCGATCTTAGTGGAAGACATCCTTGGCACGCTCAAGATTCATAAAGACAAACTCTATGATCACTCAATCAAGAAGGAGGAGAAGGCTCTTCTTCCGCAAGCTATGGGAAAGAAGAAGGAAAAAGCCACCACTGACTCTTACTGTGGTAGAGGCAGAGGGTATGGTAGGGGTAGAGGCCGAGGCAGGGGAAGAGGAAGAAGCTCTTCTAAGAATGATGATAGTGGTGATGAATCATCACAAAGGGATAAGCCCAAAGTCACTTGCTACAACTGTCAAAGGAAAGGGCACTATGCTAATGAGTGCAAACTTCCGAAGAAAGGCAAGCAAAGGTTGAAGAGGAAAAGGCTAATGTTGTAAATGAACAAATGCTAGAGACCTCTCTTCTCATGGCATTTGAGGAGAATGAAGTATTGCTCCAAGGTATCTCTTATACTGATTTAACACAAGGCTTTTGGTATCTAGATACAGGAGCTACATCTCACATGACGGGAGTGAGATCTCTCTTCCATGACTTGGATGAGTCTTACAAAGGGAAGGTGAGATTTGGGGATGTTTCCCGAATTGGAATTGAGGGCAGAGGTGAAATTGCCCTCAATACAAGGAGTGGAGAACAGATTATGTTATCCAATGTCTTGTACACTCCAAATTTGAGGGCCAACATATTAAGTCTTGGGAGACTTGATGAACAAGGGTGCAATATTCACCTGCAAAGTGGAGTTCTCTCAATTCATGATCAGAAAGGAAGGTTGTTGACCAAGGTTAAAAGAAATTCAGGGAAACTTTATCTCTTGAAGCTTGACATTGTGGAGAATTGTCTACACATGAGTGATGATACCTCATGGCTGTGGCATAGAAGGTATAGACACTTAAACTTTGGCTCTCTTAAATTGTTATCTTCACATGATATAGTAAGTGGAATTCCAAAGATTCGCAAGGAAGAAAGTCCTTACTTAGATTGTATCAAGTCAAAACAAGTGAGAATCCCTTTTCCTTCGACCACTACCTTCAAAGCATCTAGACCACTTGAGCTGGTCCACGGGGATCTATGTGGTCCAATTGATCTGGAAACTCTGGGAGGAAGTAGGTATTACTTACTAATTGTAGATGATTGTACGAGGATAATGTGGATTTCCACAATTAAGAAAAAATCAGAAGCTTTTGAAGCTTTCAAGAAATTCAAGTCGGTGGCTGAAGTTGAGAAGGGTGTGAAATTGGGTGTCTGAGAACAAATCAAGGAAGAGAACTTAACTCCGTTAATTTCTCCAAGTTTTGTGAAGAGAATGGCATCAAAAGGTAGTTAACTATTCCATACTCTCCACAACAGAATGGGGTTGTAGAGAGGCGCAACCAGACCATTCTAGACATGGTAAGATCTATGTTAAAGTCAAAGTGTTTGCCTAGAGAATTTTGGGGAGAAGCTGCCAATACGACAGTCTATTTGTTGAATAGATCCCCTACTAAAAGCCTTCATAACCAAACACCTTATGAAGCTTGGACAGGAAGGAAGCCTCAAGTTCATCATCTTCAAATTTTTGGTTGTATTGTCCATGTAAAGAAATTGGGAAGTAGCTTGAAGAAATTGGATGACAGAACCACTCCCATGATTTTTCTCGGTTATGAAAAAGGGGTAAAGGGCTTTCGAGCTTTTGATCCTACAACAAGATCAGTTCACATCACTATAAATGTCACATTTGAGGAGGAAAAATGTTGGGATTGTGAATTTGTCCTCTATTTTCACTCCAAGAGTTGATTAGGTCAACATTGATGGCAAATAAGTTGATCTAGCAGAGAATGAACCTAATGATCAAAGAGAAGCAATTTCAACTGAAGCCTCAAGTTCCTCTAATCCTCCTCAAACTCAAAGATTTAAAGATCTTACTCAGCTATATGCTGAAACTCGAGAGCTAGTGAATGAAGATGAAGTCTACTATTTCACAGCAGAAGATAAACCAGAGTCCTTTTCTGAAGCTTTGAAGACTGAAGTTTAGAGATCTACGATGACAGAAGAATTAGGACAAATTGAAAAAAATAAAACATGGAGTTTGGTCACTCTACCTCAGGGCTACAAGCCCATTGGGCTGAAGTGGGTCTTCAAAATTAAGAAGAACCCATCAGGTGAAATAATAAAGCATAAAGCACGTCTGGTTGTGAAGGGCTATATTCAAAGGTATGGCATTGACTTCACTGAGGTATTCTCACCTGTGGCTAGATTAGAGACTATAAGGGTCTTACTAGTAGTGGCAGCCCAATTCAGTTGGAAAATCCATCATATGGATGTTAAATCGGCATTTTTAAATGGATATATCCATGAGGATATATATGTCAGGCAACTTGAAGGGTTTGAGATTGAAGGCAAGGAGCACATGGTCTACAAGCTGAAAAAAGCATTGTATGGCCTGAAGCAGGCTCCTAGAGCATGGTATGCTAAGTTGGATAAAAGTCTTCATTCGTTGGGCCTGACTAGAAGTGGCTATGAGCCTACGGTCTACTTCAAAGGAACATTAACTCTCAGTTCTATGTGAGAGTTTATGTGGATGATCTGCTTATCACAGGATATACAAAAGATGGAGTCATTGGTTTCAAGAAAAATATGTCCAAGATGTTTGAAATGACAGACTAGGGTTATCTCTCTTCATACCTGAGGATTCAGGTGAGCCAAATTAAAGGTGAGATATGTTTATCCTAGAAATCTTTTGCATTAAAGATACTTTGAACCTTTGACATGGAAAATTGCAATTACTCTATCACTCCACTAGAAGTTAGACCAAAATTTGAAGAAAAAAGGGGAGAGCAAAAGGTGGACTCTACATCATATAGAAGCCTCATGGGCTCCCTAAGGTATCTCACTCACACAAGACCTAATTTATTATTTAGTGTGAGTTTTCTCAACAGGTTTATGGAGAAACCTTTGCTTGAACACTTCAAATGTGCCAAAAGGGTACTTCGGTACATTAGAGGCACGCTTGATTTTGGATTGAGATAAAAAAAATGTGGAAGTTTTTCACTGAAAGGCTTCAATGACAGCGACTATAGAGGAGACATGGATGAAAGGAAGAGCACTTCAGGCTTTCTTTTCTTCCTGGGAGAGAATGTGGTTACCTGGGTGTCGCAGAAACAAAAAATTGTGGAACTATCTTCGTGTGAAGCAGAGTATGTATCTCTGACGCTTGCAGCTTGCCAAGGAGTTTGGCTAGCTGATTTCCTCGGCGAATTGATTGGTATAAACCTGAAACCAGTCAGGATTCATGTTGACAACATGTCAGCCATCGAGCTTGCAAAGAATCCAGCCTTCCACAGCTGGTCTAAGAATATCAAGATTCGCTATCACTTTGTATGTAAGTGTGTTGAAGATAAAGAAGTGGAGGTTGCTCATATGCCAACGGAAGAACAACGGGCTGACATTCTTACAAAGTCTCTCAGTTGGGTGAAATTTGGCGAATTTTGCAAGATGATTGGAGTCCAAGATGTATTTCATCAGGCGCGAGCTTAAGGAGGAGTTTGTTGGAACTAAGCACGCGCGATCAAGGAATCAAAATGACCGTTCGATGAGAAAAACACCTCAATGAAGAGGCAGTTTTTTTTTTTGGTCTCACTCTCTCCTCCTGAATCCTGGCTGTTGATTGTCTCAGGTTATAACGGACAGGATGGAACGTACTCGACTTGTGCCTATAAAAAGGCCTGTTACGGAGAACGATTTAGGGCTTTTTGTGATTGTGCCGTGGTTTTACTGATGCAGGAGTGATTTTTCTTCTTCCACAATCTTTAGGAGGGTTTCTTATGTGTTTTTCTGGAAGAATCGTGACGTAGATTCTTCACAGCCACCTCCGGAGGCAGACGCAGAGCGGCGACGCAGACACCCAGAGGTCCAGTGCCACGGATGCGAAGGCCCACCCTGGCCCCCTCCAAGATCCTCCCCGTCCACTGGAGCGCAACGGCTACGGCGGTGTCCACGGCGACGACGACGGCGTTGTGGTGCCGAGAAGGTCCACCTTCTCCTTGCTCGGTTCCTTCGCCGGCGGCCACTCGAAGGCGGTCACCGGCATTGCGCTCCCCTCGGGCTGCCACAAGATCTTCACGGGGAGCGCCGACGGGACCGTGTGCGTGTGGGACAAGAACAACGACGGCGACAACAACGAGCACACGCCTGCGCAGGTGATCGAGTTGGTCGGCCCTGTCTCTTCCCTGATCGCAGAAGGCGCCTGGGTCTTCGCCGGCGCACACGGCCAAGTACACGCGTGCAACACAAGCTCTGGAAGGGGCCACATCCTCCCGGGGACCGGCGGCCAGGTCTCCACGCTGGCCTCCAGTGACGACGCCATCTTTGCCGGCCTGGAGGACGGAAGCATTCTGGCCTGGAAGGCCATCCTGGACCCCACCTCCGGGGAGGACGGCGTCCGCATCGAGCCGGCGGTTTCTCTGCGCGGCCACACGTCCGGCGTCACCTCGCTGGCCATCGGCAGGGGCCGCCTCTACTCCGGCGCCCAGGATGGTTCCATCAGAGCGTGGAACATTGGCTTCATGGAGGCCGTGGAAGAGTTCGACACCCTCCCGGCGGCCCACGGCGGCGCCGTGACATCTCTGCTCTGCTGGTGCGACTACCTCCTCTCCGCGTCGCTGGACGGCACGGTCAAGGTCTGGCGGCAGGCCGACAAGGATAATGGGAGGCCCGGACTTGAGGAGGTGTACGCCCACCACGAGCAACAAGGCGTCCTCCTCATCAGCGGCACCGCCGACGACCACGGCGGGGCGGTACTCAACTGCTCCCTCAGCGACGGTACCGTCCGTCTCCGCGATCTCCCCACCTTCCACGACCGGGGATGCATCGAGTGCAGTGGCCAAGCTCGAGCGCTGCATTCCGCCGGCGCCGGGGGTTTCTTCATCGGCGACGCCTCCGGCCAGATCCGCCAGTGGAGATGGTCCTCCCAGTGTTAGATCTCCCATCTCCATACTCCACAGCTGCACGTGCTTCAGGATACTCTCTCACTCTGTAAACACAGTTATCTGATTTCACGAGAAATGGATGCACCAGTTTATTCAAACTCGGGACGCCATAAAATCAATCTCGATGATGATGATGATGATGATGGGGATGCCCTCCAAATTTCTTTTTGATGTTCATCCTCGCATTCGACCTTCCTTCATCAGACAGGAACTGCAGACCAACTATCCGTCCATGGAAGCCATCATCAGATTCATGGCCCTGTTTTCGGTAGTCCTTCAAGCCTGTCCGAATCCGGGGACCTTAGGAGCTACCTCAGTGCGTCATTTGACTCCTACGTTGCCTTCTTTGAGTTCCCAGGATTTGGTTCATGGGATTCGTAGGGGCGCGCCGGGGCCATGCAGCAGTGCAACATGAGGTTGACATCCGAGTTTCACGTCCGAGGGGTCCCCAGTCACCCCGCTCAAGTGACAGCTCACGCGTCTAGTCTGGACGTGCCCGTCTGCCCAACCAGGGGAATCCGGCCTTCACGGACGCAGAGTGGGCCAAGAAGTGATATTAAGAACCCGACCAGACAAAATCTGAACTTGGCCGCGAGTTCCATAACTGCTTAGGCGCATCGTACGTCCAAAATTTTTCGCTCCAAGTACTCACGACTTGATCGTCCACGAGGAAAAAGCCGAGAAAAATATCCAGAGAGCTCTGAAACCTTTGTTCCTCAATTTTGGTTGAGCCTTGCTTTAGAGATTCTGTACGCAAAAGCATAGCTTGGAGCGCATAATTAGGTGTTTCTTCATAGGTCAACCATTACAGATCATGTAGGCAGCACAACTCAATACCAACTGGCTAGGTAATTGAAAACTGCCTAATCTGTGGGATGTCAGCTAAAGTCAAAGGAAATTTTTTGAATTCCACTTCAGAACTTAATCGGAGAACTGTGATTCAGATCCCAATTGACCAATTTCATTGATCATGTTGTTTCAAAAGTGTCATGAGTATGCGGACCACACTTTCAGTAATGTGACACATAATACTCCAAATGTTCTTTAATATATACTAATATATTTTTGAATATTTGTTAGCAATTTTCTATGCTCTTTCAGACGTATAAAATGAATGTGCTTGGAAGTAGTGATCTCTCAGGTCTTATTATTTTTGTGCAAGGGAATATAATAAGTTTATTCATCAGGGCTTAAGGTTTGATTTCCCTATGTTTTTCGACATACCATATGCCCTCATTATTCATGTATACTTGTTGGGTACCAGGTTGTTCCGCTAATTTCTTTTGATTCTCTAGATTTTCAAAAAAGCTTATGTTTCCTTCTCTTTTTTTACATATGCTCTTTCTCATTTGCTTGGTCACCATTTCCTTTTTCCCTCAGATTTCTGAATTCAATTTGCAGTTTAATGATGTCATGAGATAATGCTTATATCTTGTGGTTCTTAAAATTTTATCTACATCTTGTTGAAGTCTAATTGGTTACACACTTTTTTCGCCTTTTCCTTTAACCATTCATGATTCGCCTTTTCTTGACTCAAAATATTTCATTTTATCTTCCAGACTATCATTCACTAAGGTAAGAAACTTTCAGGTGTTTTAAAAAACTATTTGTTCCCAAATTTAAAAGAATAGTTGGTACAGCTTTCTCATCTACATAGTCTGATCTTTTAGATCTTCCTCTTTTTAGGTTTCTATGAGATCATCCATTTCTTTTATTGAGTTGTTGATAAAAATTTTCTTGATGGACTTTTGTATTCATACTTCATCCTTTCTATTCATCTATTGCAATAACTTTTAACTTCTTGATGTCTTTCCATTTGCTATTATGAATGCGAATTGGTTGATAATTGAATATGTAAGATTGACACTTTTGTGTGTGTTGTTTAAATGTGTCAAGCATTCTATACTTTCAATTATGCATATCATTCTTTTCATTGTATTAGAAATAGTAACATTTAAGGTGTTAATATTTGAGATTAAGTAATTCTCTACTTTAGGAATGCTTGGGGGTAAAAGATTATTAACTAAAGAATCATCTTTAAGTGAAAGACTAAGCACATAGCCTTGGTAAAGTCACCAAAAATCATGTAAATGTTTTTATAATGAATGGAAAGATGACCTAAGCTTAATATGTAGTGGTTATCAGCTTTAATTCATTCTAGATAGATTCCATTAAATATCTTGTACATCAAGTCAACAAGAAAATGAGAAAAATGGTAATATATTTATGTTTATTAGAGAGCATTTTGACAATAGTTGAGCAGTCCTTTTTTAGTAAATGGTAAATGTAAAATTATGATTCAATCCAATTGTGAATTTCAGAAGCTTCAATTCAAAGTTGGACATAAATAGTCATAAGAATAGAAAGTTTCAAAGTTTGAAATGTCTGAATCTCATGACAAGTGTATAAGAAAATGTAAGAGTTTCAATTAAGGAGATATGATAAAATAGAGAAATAAGTATAGTAAGAAGGCTTATTATAGGAGAAGAATTTGGGATTAAAAAAATATACATATACATAACGGTTTGATGCTCAATATCAAGTTTACATGTTGCATCCATTGGCAAAAATTAAATGGATACTTCCTACTCATCCATTAAATTTGACAAGCTCTCAACTCAATTACCATAGTCTTTGATGTCTGTCAGCCCCTTAACTATGCAGTGAGGAGAGTGTGTATTAGGTAAAATTATGAGATGCTCATAGTAATAATTGGTTTGATAGTATGTCCCTAGGAGATGATCTTAAATCTAGGTGGCTATTTTTTTGAATATTTGAGTGGCTATAGAAATGTTGATCTTGTGGAATATATGAAAATAAGTGATAATATATTAAAATTCTCTCTAAGACTAGAACTGGTCGTGGCTATAAGAACATTAAATGTATGATATTTCAATGATTTAACTCTTTTCAAAGATTAAATAAGGGATTAAATTATTTTAGTTCTTTGATATGCTTGATATTTAGTAAATATAAAAGTGTCCATATATGATTCAATATAGAGTTGCTAAATAATTACTTAAGAATTTACTAAACATACTTAGGAGAAATAGTACTGAATTTATGTATTTTATTGAACAAATACAATTAGTCTTATTTAAATGACATTGAACTATCACCCATTTTGGATTGAAATTATGGATTCCAATATATACAATCTAGTTTAAACAAACTAAGCACTGGTTTCTCTTAATGATATAGGATTTTGAAAAGGTATATCATCATAGTTTCTAAGTGAATGAGTTGAGAATCATTTATGAAAACACTAGTATTTCGAGATAATATAAAATAGGAAATATTTTTAATTTAACTTCTCTATAAAGAAAGAACTTTCTTAACACTAATTAGAGATAAAAAGTCATCTTTGATTCCCCCATGAACTTAATAATTCTTTTGAATTTTTCTTTAGATATTTCACAAAGAAGTTGTGACATTCTTTCCAACAATTCAGTCAACATAAATTTATTAAGTTAAGAGTATTACTCAAACATTGGGAAACTATCTTAGATTAAATCAAAAGGACAATACCTTCTATATTCAATCAAAATATTCTCACAAAGAGGACAAATAAAATGAAACCTAAAACATAATCCTTCTTATTACAATTATGTAAGAACCAAAAATCTATGTTAATCTTTGTATTGTTGTGATGATGACAGTTCTTGTTATTTCTTGTGAGATAAAGTGGTGCTAAACTATTATCTTTCATTAGTGGGAATTGTTTATTTTAAAAATAATTTAGTCTTTCTGAGCTATGAATAGAGATTTAGATTTCTAGTTGAAATTTTAAAGTAATTAATTCATTAAATAATAGGCTTGCCTCTTAGAGCGATAGATCTACAAGATACTTTTTAAATGAAGCATCAAAGGAGTTGATCTTGTCAATTAGATTTGTGTTGAACAATCATTAACTAAAATCCAAGGGTATCAGATATTGGATGTAGATAGGAGGTCAAAACATCTTACTATTAAAGAGTTTGGGATTAGAAAACAAGTTAAGTCTAGTAAATAGTCAAAGTAAGTTAATTCAACCTTTTTTAATCTTAGTGCTCGTCAAAGCACAACAAAACTAATATAATAGGCTCAGTGTGCTTTGTGAGAGATCAGTACGCTTAACCCAACGCACACGTAGATAGATCTTAATCAACGAAAGATTAGTCAACACATAAATGTAGATCTCAAATAAATTTAAGAAACAAATAAAAAATATCAAAATCCTAAAATGGTCTCCCCTTTTTGTTGTTCATCTAAGGGATGCCATCATATGTAATTTATAATATATATCACATTTTAATGATAGATTCATATGTCACCATTCTATTTGACTCCTTGACATATAATTTACCGATCAAAATACTTCGGCTTAGGATGTACCAATAATGTCTTTCTACAATAGTTAATGAGTAAGCCACTCATTATTAATGGTACTTGCTTAATTTTCAATAATTGAATCTTTGATAATATCTCATTTTATTAGATGTAATATGCGTTAACATAATAAACTGTTGGATGAAATTTAAGAAAATAAATTATATTTTTTAAATAAAATGATTTTTAAATCCTTTAATATTTTTATGAATTTTAGTTACTTTTTATGATTTATTTTAGATTAAAATGAAATATATACTATTTAGGAAAATAAATAAATAATATATATCTATTATTGGGCATAGTTGTCTAATTTCTACCAAATCGAATGCTTGTAAATGTGCCACATCACTCCTTTTCTAGTGGTGAATCAATGGCAATTCGATACTTCTATCACACTAATATTTTTTAATTTCTAAGGACGCACCATGCACCCCCTACTGATTTGATTAAACTTGACAGATTGTAGTGGAGTGATTTGACATCATAAAGAGTGCTATATACTCCCAAGAGTAAGTGACTGATTGGATAGGGGAGAGTGTGCCACACAACTAGTGCACTTAGGTCACAAAGGGGCATATCAGCATTTATTGATTATTTCTAATGATGTTCACTAGTGACAACCATTCTCTACACGATTAGAGCCTCTAGTAACTAGCAAACCCTCCTAACTCCATCAGTTACACCCAACACCTTCGACAAGTGGCCACAAGTCTTTTCCTTCACTCTAGACATTAGTAACAGTAGCGTCAAACCCTCACTCTATGAAATACTTCTAGCAATTGAGATAAACATCACTGAATGATACGTCTACACCTTACAGTGTGGTGTGACATGACTAAAAGATACAAAGCAATTGCACTAGCATCTCTTGTTGGTCTAGAGGCAAACCCATCGAAGAAAAACATTAATTTTGGATTTATTTATCATTTCATCCACTTTTTGTCATGAATGATAACTTTCAGACATTCAGTAGAAATAATCAGAAGAACACATGAAATACTTAATCAAAAGGGCACCTTTCTATCTCAAACCCTTTGTAACTCATAGTGAATCACCTAGTGATGATTTTGAATCATTTACCACCAATTTTGATTGAGAAATTCAGCTAAAATTCCTTGCCATTTTTTCTCTAAGTAGAATGTTCTTCTCACAATCTTTTGGTGATTTGTCTCCAATTAATTATTGATTTTTTGATTTTATAGTTTCATTTGAACTATTTATTAATAATCAGTGCAAAATTGATTCAAAGAATTTTCAATGTGAATCACACCCTTTTCATAAATTCTCTTTTGCATATTTGTTCGGAAATCCTAGCCAACATAGGTGCAAGACGCATTGACCACAATTTTCTCTCTCTCCTAATTATCATCCATTTTCTTTTCTCTCTCCTCTCCTCCACCTAAAAATTTGTCTAAAATCCTTCTTAACTCCATTTCTATCTCCCAAAAATTCATTCAAATGTCCCTGCAAAATGCCATGTCAATCCCCCGAAATTCCTTCCTCTAATACCTTTTAAATCCTATGTCTATCTCTCTTTTTTCACTATTTATTAAACACTAGTTTCTATTATTTAATTCATAAAAATTCTAAAAACTTTTAAAATAACTATAATAATAAAATAAAAATTAATATAAATGAAAATTTATTCCTATGCTCTATGTTCAACTTGAGACTCATTACTTTACTGATTATTCATCAAGTTTTAGTTCTAAATATTATTAGATTATGGGTATTCAAATTCAATGATAAATATCCATCAATCTTCATCCTAAATTTATATTTTTACTATTGTTTCTTTCATATGTAATTTTTTCTTATAAATAAGGATGGTATGTGGAGTGCTCTTCTCTAGGTTATACCTTGATATACAAATTATTAGGTCTACCCCTTGAGAAAATTGCTTTCTTGCCTATAAAAAAAGGCTTTGATACAAATTTTGGGTTTTACAATGCACTAAGATCAAAAAGAGGGCTGTATTAGTATATTTTCTCTAGTCGTTTTGATAAAATGTCTTTTCTAAATAGATCTTTTAGTTACTGTTTTGATAAAAGGTATTGACTAGGGGTGAATGGAACAGTACATATGATTACTTTAGAGTTTGATGGTTGAGATTTGGCTTGAAGCCTTATCAACTATAGATAGCTGTATAAAATATCCCTCATTCTCAATATTTTTTTTAATATAAATTTTCTATTCAAAAGGTTGATGTCATGATAGAGGTAAAGAAGAATTTACTTAATTGGTTATCCATTAGATGTCCTCAATATGTCTAAGTAAATCTTAGGTGAATATGTTTCTAGTTTTCACTCATCTTTCAATGTCTATTTTGTATAATCTCAAAGGTTATGTGAAACGTCAAGATGGGGGGACGCATTAGTTTTCTACTAGTTTTGGATTTCCTTTTGCCAAATACATTCTAACTAGGTTTTTGGTTCACCTCTTTGCACAACTTATCTTTCATGCTCTTATTGCAAACTCTTTTTAGATTTCCTCTCTCACACAAAGAAGAGGTTATCTTTTCGTGCTAGCTCACCTCTTAAGTGGCCAATTCAAGTCTTAGAGGATTCTTCCTACATAATTTCATATTTTCCTCAAAAGTATACACTAATTTTCATGAGATCAATAACTCAATCAGGCAATTCAATCTTTGTAGTGATCTAACCCTTCATCGGCTAAATTAGGCACAAAGTACTTACGACTTCACTGAAAACCTCTCCCCTTACCACCTAGTTACCACTATGCCTGATAGAGAGCTTGATCAAGAGATTTGGAAGGGTGCTTTGAACACCAAGAGACTACATCAAGGTCAAATAAAATAAAGATATATTCTTGGAATCTAAAAACAATAAAAATAAGCATAAAAAAAGTTTATGGAAGAACTGGGTTGTGTAATTGTCGATCAAATTTTTAGCCAAATACAATTGATTTGTGTAGGTGTAGTGTATTTCCTACACCTCCAATCGATGGTTGACAATCCTTACAATTGTCACTTGCTAAAACCAAATAGTGAAGCTGATTCAACTCCAAGCGCACTATGGCATCTAGAGAAGGATCTTTGGAAGAAATTCTTCACCATTTGTATCAGGCGAAGAATGGGGAAGACTCCTGGAAGAAATTCAGCCTCTATAGCAACTGAATGAGGGGGAAAATTAGACAAAATCCATCATTTGTATCAGATGGACAAATTAGGTGAAATCTAACATCCATAGCAATTAGATGAGAGAGGTTTTGATCAGAGAAGGGGGTAGAATAATGAAGAATACATTCTTCTTCTCTAGAAACAAATATTTAATCTTCCCATGCACATATTCTTCCAATTTCCTATAGTTGTTTGTCGTATTTTTTGTCACAATCAGTGCATTCACCATTAGCACAAAAACCCTGAAAAATATTTGATTTTTTATTAGTTTTAATTTATTATAAACGATAAAAATGAAATATATTGAATTATAACATGATTTTTTGAATTCATATTTTTTAATTTACTTGGCTAATTTTTCTCTGGAGAGTGTTGATGCCCTTGGGCATAGATTTCGATATTACAAAATATATGAGAAAATATATAATTCATGATTGATATAATTGACAAGATTATGACAAATAATTTATAGATTTCATGTAAATAAATCTGTTATTCATCTTATGACATTATGACTAATATTGAGATTAAGTGGAATGATAAAGAGGTAAAGCGTCACACATGGATAAATATTTGTTAGAAAATAAATATTTAATAGGTAAATGATAGTTATATTTTTAATTCATATATCCATGTTTATTTAACAATTTAGGTGCATCTATTATTTATTAGTCACGTGCATCATTAAAAGAAAAAGAAAAAGGTTTGAAGTATCAAATGAGCTCTTATGAGTCTTGAATCGAAAATCTAGACGATGCCATGTCTATTGCTTACGTGGAGAAAATGACCAATTTAACATTCGAATCTAAAGATGGAGTCAACAAGAAAATTATTCATCTATGAGAGATGAATCTTCATTCAAATTTAAAATCAAATGGACTAGAGAATAGAAAGGTATTGAATTCACAATTGTTAGAGGTTGTTGCTGCATGTTCTAGAAAATGATAAGTATTCAAACTGACCTTCCAACTTTATCTCTCAAGCAAATCACGGAAATCTATTGGAAGACGAAGCCCTATAAGTAAAGGAAGCAAAAGACATAAAAAATAATGATTCTACTTTGATCTATAATAAGCTATCTCTCTCATGATCAAGATTTATCACTACCGAACATCAACTGTCAGCAAACTATATCATACTTCTTCAATCAACGATTGGTGATCAAGATAAAGTTTGAATCTTTTGAGGAGGATCTCCATCAGGCCCTAAGGTGACTAGGTGATGAGAGAAGAGTGAGTTTGGGTAAAGGCACAAGGTGCTCAAAGCCCTATTTAACATAGAAGGGGCTGGATCTCTATAGAGGTCGAACTTGAGGTATTGGGCAGTTGATCCTACTAAAATCAATGTGTATTTCTAAGGAAAATAGTAGAATACTAGTATAAAAGATCCTCATAGACTAGAAGTAGTTAGGTGAGGGACAAACCAATATAAAAAGCTCTTGCCTCATAGTGAGATCTGATAAGTCTATAATTAGGGTTTATGTGTCGTTGTTTAGGGCATCTTAGACTTATGCAATAAAATTTGTAAAATCACCTTAAACGCGCGATACGACATATAGAACGAGTAAGGGGTCGAACCTTAGGGAAATAAGTCGACAGAAGTGAATCTGAATGATACGACGTGACGAAATTGATCTACGGACGAAACCCTAACGAACACGATGAACTATTCTAGAAATAGAAAGAATGAATAGATTTTTAGGGTTTTAGATTGAAAATAATGAAAGATATCGATTGAAATCGAAAACCTAACCTAAAACGGTCAAGGAAAACATCGGTGAGATCCTTTCGTCAAACGCTCGCTCGAGAGTCCGTATATTTCGCCCGGACTAGGCGCGTTGCAACCAACACGAGAGAATGAAATAGAAAAAGGAATTTTACTCACCAAATTGTCCTTGAATACAATGAAATCCTTGCAGGAAGCTCTTTTTCCCTTGGCTAGATCCCTCTAGAAGCCTCCTCCACGAAAATCCCCGAAGAGAGAGAAAATTAGGGCTTAAATAGGTTTTTTTTTTTTAGGGGCTTTTAGGGCGTTTTTGGCCTTAATGGGCCAAAAACGGCCCAATAAGCCCTTTTTTTTCCCTATTTTCCCCCTTTTTTCTTGATTTATCCTGAGCGGGCCAATTCTGGGCCATCCGATCCGCGCGAAAAACTGTGCGGACGGCCCAAATTAAGCGGGCAATCCCTTAAGACTCGGCGGAAGCATTCTAGGCCGTCCGATCTGTGCATTGATGCGATGGACGGCCCAGATCACGTGGAAATTGCGGCTTGATTGGGCGCGTGTGATCTGGGCCGTCTGATCTTGATCTGGCGGCTTTGATCTTGCCACGTGTCGCTCTGTGAGTAGCTCGCCACTTGATTAAGTCATGGCCGTCTGATTTTACTTAAGTGGATCAAGGGCCACGAATTAAGCACGTGCTTAGTCGTGGACCCATGGTCCACTTAATCACGTGCGTCCAATTTGGCTTGATTTGATCCGACGCCTCAGAAGCTGCCACGTGTCTTGTTTGACTTTGAAAAGTCAAACTTAGTAATTTATGGAAGTTGACTTTGACTCTTTGATTCTTTCTAATCTTCTAGATTCTTCATTGATCATTCACTACAGTTCTGAAAATAATAAAACTCAAGAAACTGGGTTAATTTCAAGTGGTTTGACCTTAAAAAGGTCAAACATCGATAAAATACCAAAATTAACCCTAAACTATGCAAAAATAGAGACTTTAATGAATTTGCATGGTTAGAGTGAAAATCTCACAAAATCATGATAACATGCATCATAATTATTAATATTAAGCCAAAAAAATGATGATTTATCATGTAATTATAAGCTAAATTTGCATGTTATCATATCCCCCCACTTAAAACGTTGCTAGTCCCTTAGCAATGTCCCTAGAATTTTCTTCAAATCTTCCTTTCATCCTTGAAACATAGAAATAATGTGCAAGAAGTGGGTAGGATATCAGTCACATGATCAGCATGATTATTTGCCACGACAATCTAAACACTAGCTTTTTTCAAGAATGTATGATCGATCTCGCATAATGGGACAGGGCTAATGAAGATGAACAAACAGCGTTAATTCTATCCAGATATGACACTATAAACCCCAGATGTTCTCACTTCGCTCATGAAATGGTGGGCCTCACATCTCTCGCAAATATGGACGCTCTCTCCCTAGGGTGTTTACTACTTCGCCCTTGAACTTCCAATAATCTCACTCTTACTCGAAAATAAGAGTCATTCTTCTCCTCCCTTGTAAGCACAAATTCAAACATGTACCAATGAATGATGGATGATGAGGCTGATAACGACGAGGCTAACTATGTGTTTCAAGAGGGAAAAGAAAGAAGGAAGGCTCGAAAGATTAACAATTGCAGCTACTATGGATGATGATGCTGGTGGAAAAGGGTAATATTGCCTAAGGTAGCTTTTTCCCAATGTAGAGAGAGATGTAATGGTGAGACGAATGCATAGAGATTATAAGAAAGACGATTAGATTGTAGGTAAGATCATATAGAGTGCACCATGGATTTCCTGTGGATGAACATATAATCATGAAGTTCAATATTCCTTTTCTTTTTCTTCTTCTTGTTCTTTTTTTTTTTTTTATATATAGAAAAAGGAATTTTTTTTTTTTTTTTTAGAAAAAGTGTAAATGCACACAACTAAGTCACATGAAATCCAAATGATGCTTATTTATACGTAATCAAGATGGTGATGAAGATGGGAGACAAAGAGGCTAGATAAGTGATTTTCAAAATGTCGTCTAGGTGGCTCAAGAAGGATCTTTGTGCTTCTAAGACTTGAAGAATGTGTTACTGAAAAAATCAAGGGGCACGACATGAATAGGACTAACCCAGGAACTATCCGATATAGCATAAACAAATCCCGCTTTAAGCCATTTCAAAATTTCCTTCTTAATGACATCAAGCATACGCGGTTTAATCTTCTTTGTGGCTGAATAGATAGTTTAGCTTTCTCCTCAATAAAAATTCTATGTTCACAAGTTTTAGAGCTGATCCCTTTAATGTCATCGATATTCCATGCTATTGCCGATTTATAAGAAGATAAAACCTTAAGTAAAGCATGCTCTTGTTCACAAGATAAAAGGGATGAAATAATGACGGGATGTGAATCTATAGGGCCTAAGAATGCATATTTAAGATGAGATGGAAGAGGTTTCAATTCAATGTTCAACGAGGGAAGGAAGCTAGGTATTTCTTCAATGTCTCCATTTTCACTTCCATCTGAATCAATAGATGATGAATCACACCTACATAAATCAAAACCAAAATCATCTTCTTCTATCAAACTCAAAAGACATGCATCTTCACTAGAGTCCTTAGGGTATTTCAGAGATTTATTTATAGGTATTTCTATTGTTTCCCCTCCAACTTTAAATTCTACCGTTCCTTTTCCCCAATTGGTGATTGCATTTCCTGTTGCTAAAAATGGTCTTCCTAAAATGATAGGAGCATTGACTAATTTTTCTGGAATTTTCATATCAACAATGACAAAATCTACGGGAAAACAACAATTCTCTACCTTTATTATCACATCTTCTACTATCCCATGGGGTTTCCTCATAGATCCATCCGCAAGGTGTAATTCCATTAAAATAGGTTCTAACTCCCCAAATTTAAATCTATCATAGAGTGCTTTAGGCATGACATTTACACTAGCTCCAGAATCTAAAAGAGACCTATTAAACATAATCCCTCCTATTTCACATTTAATTAAAGGAGCTCCCGGATCTCTTTTTTTTTCGAGTATTTCATTCAATAAGATTGAGCTAATGTTTTCAGAAAGATGTACTCTCTTCGGTTTCCTCGTTGGTGTACAAAGGTCCTTTAAAAATTTTGAGTACGAAGGAATGTTTTGAATTGCATCTACTAAAGGGATGGTGATTGTAGCTTCTTTAAAAATTTCTAAAAGGTGATTGTCCATAGGTTTTTCTCTAGATGACTTTAAGGCACTTGGGAATGGAATGGGTGGGGTGTATTTCTCGGGATTTGGATATAAGGTTTTCTGTTTTCTATCATTCTCCTCACTTTCCCTAGCTTCTTGGTTTTCTCTAATTTTTCCATCATGATTCTCTTCCCCTAAGTTCTCATATGGATCAAGTAAAGTCTTTCCATTCCTAAGTTTAGAAACCGCATTCAAACTACATTTTTCATCTAATTCCTTCTTAGTAAGGGCAACACCATTTTTTTCACTAACATCCATATTATTTTCATCTATAAAACATAAATTCTTGGGATTAACAAGAGGTTGAGTTGGGAATTGACCTGAATTGTGATGAATGTTTTCATCCGATTTACCTTTCAGCTTCTCATCACTCGAAGTTTGCTGAAAATCTTGCATGCCTTGTCCTCCTTTAAGCGCTTGCATCTCCCTCATCATTTGTTGGATGAATTGTTGTTGCTGCTCAATTATCCTTTGCTGATCTTGTTGCTGCTCAATGCTCTTCTTCTTCTCTTCTTGAACTTCCCTAACAAGTTTCATAAGAGTTTGGTTAGTTTGCTCATTGGAAGAATTTTGAGAGTTAAAAGGTTTAGAATAGCGGGGATAAGGTTGTGCTTGGTGAGGCATGAATGGTTGAGCTTGCTGAAAATTTCTCCTTCCCTCCATTTGCCAATTTTGATCGCCATAAGTCCCCTTCGTATTCCATTTTCCTTGAGCGTCATTGGATCTCCCAAATGCGTTGACCTGCTCACTCATTGGACAAGACTCTTCATCGTGATCATTACTTGAACAAATAGAGCAAAAAGAACTAAAAATATTTTTAGATTCACAAATCGGTGTTTTAGGTTTTGATCCCTGCAAAAAAGTTTTAAAATGCTCCGTTAACTCCTCTACCACTTTACCCATTTTTCCGATGTCTCTTTCGACCCGATCCATTCGATACTCCGGCTCCACCGCCTTAACATCGATGAGTCCTCCTCGTTTCAGCCCTTCATTCCTGCCATTGTTAGAAGAACTTTGTTGATATGACCAATTTTCCACCAACCTTTCCATGAATTTCATGGATTCATCCGCATAAGTGTCAATGAATGTGCCTCCACTAGCAATATCCACCATGTTTCTCTCATGATCATTCAATCCTCCATAAAATATATGCACTAATTCCCAGGATTGAATTCCATGGTGAGGACATTTCCTAGTAAGTGCCATGAATCTTTCCCACGCTTCGCTAAAGGAGTCATTACCTTGGGTGAAATTCCTAATTGCTCTCCTAATCGCCTCGGTTTTTCCATATGAATAAAACTTCTTCAAAAAGGCTTTTTCTAATTCACCCCATGAGCTAAACTCTTGACCTAAAGATTTCATCCATTCCTTCGCTCTACTCCTCAATGCAAAAGGGAAAATTCTCATCTTTAATATCTCTTGGGACACTCCGGGATAATTATAAGTGGCACAAATATCATGGAATTCCTCTAAAAACTCGTAGGGCTCCTCATTAAATCCTCCGGTAAATGTAGGTAATAATTGAAGCATGTGAGGGTCAATTTTGAATGGAACATTATCGGCTATAGGGGCAGATATTCTAGTGTAGGTTTGACTCTCAGATGGATCTAGGTATTCTCTCACTTTCATCCTTCTAATCTCCTGATTTTTGGTCCGATTAATCGGTGGGTTTCGGTTTTGCTCCATCTCTACCTCAATATCCGGACGTTTAGGCTCTAAACTCGATGAATTCTCACCTAATTGTAGTCCTAAAAGAGTCGGATGTAGGGATCTCCTGCCGTTCATACAAAAAGAGTCAAGAAATGGTCAGATCCCGTTAGTCAAGTAATCCAAATAGTCTAAAAGAAAGGTAAAAAAAAAAGAAAAATTATGAGAAATATGCAACTAATTAAATTTTTTTTTAATAAAAAAAAAAATCAAATATGATTATGAAAATCAAATTGATTCAATTCTATCAGACACCTATTTCCCCGGCAACGGCGCCAATTGATAAGTCTATAATTAGGGTTTATGTGTCATTGTTTAGGGCATCTTAGACTTATGCAATAAAATTTGTAAAATCACCTTAAACGCGCGATACGACGTATAGAACGAGTAAGGGGTCGAACCTCAGGGAAATAAGTCGACAGAAGTGAATCCAAATGATACGACGTGATGAAATTGATCTACGGACGAAACCCTAACGAACACGATGAACTATTCTAGAAATAGAAAGAATGAATAGATTTTTAGGGTTTTAGATTGAAAATGATGAAAGATATCGATTGAAATCGAAAACCTAACCTAAAACGGTCAAGGAAAACATCGGTGAGATCCTTTCGTCAAACGCTCGCTCGAGAGTCCGTATATTTCGCCCGGACTAGGCGCGTTGCAACCAACACGAGAGAACGAAATAGAAAAAGGAATTTTACTCACCAAATTGTCCTTGAATACAATGAAATCCTTGCAGGAAGCTCTTTTTCCCTTGGCTAGATCCCTCTAGAAGCCTCCTCCACGAAAATCCCCGAAGAGAGAGAAAATTAGGGCTTAAATAGGTTTTTTTTTTTTTAGGGGCTTTTAGGGCGTTTTTGGCCTTAATGGGCCAAAAACGGCCCAATAAGCCCTTTTTTTCCCTATTTTCCCCCTTTTTTCTTGATTTATCCTGAGCGGGCCAATTCTGGGCCGTCTGATCCGCGCGAAAAACGCGCGGACGGCCTAGATTAAGCGGGCAATCCCTTAAGACTCAGCGGAAGCATTCTGGGCCGTCCGATCTGTGCGTTGATGCGATGGACGGCCCAGATCACGTGGAAATTGCGGCTTGATTGGGCGCGTGTGATCTGGGCCGTCTGATCTTGATCTGGCGGCTTTGATCTTGCCACGTGTCGCTTTGTGAGTAGCTCGCCGCTTGATTAAGTCATGGCCGTCTGATTTTACTTAAGTGGATCAAGGGCCAGGAATTAAGCACGTGCTTAATCGTGGACCCATGGTCCACTTAATCACGTGCGTCCAATTTGGCTTGATTTGATCCGACGCCTCAGAAGCTGCCACGTGTCTTGTTTGACTTTGAAAAGTCAAACTTAGTAATTTATGGAAGTTGACTTTGACTCTTTGATTCTTTCTAATCTTCTAGATTCTTCATTGATCATTCACTACAGTCCTGAAAATAATAAAACTCAAGAAACTGGGTTAATTTCAAGTGGTTTGACCTTAAAAAGGTCAAACATCGATAAAATACCAAAATTAACCCTAAACTATGCAAAAATAGAGACTTTAATGAATTTGCATGGTTAGAGTGAAAATCTCACAAAATCATGATAACATGCATCATAATTATTAATATTAAGCCAAAAAAATGATGATTTATCATGTAATTATAAGCTAAATTTGCATGTTATCAAGATCCTATCGGAAGAGAGAGAAAGTCATTTTGTGCATAGATAATTACACAGAGCTGTGTTAACACATGTGTTGACACATCTAACATTTAGAAAGAAAATCCAATATTTTTAAAATACCAATTCACCCCCCACTTGGTATTTTGTTTAGCCTCTAATCCTTTCAAAGAGTCCATCAATCATCTAACATGATTTCTACCGATTTTTCGCTGATTTTCTAAATTTAATGATTTTTCTGAAATTTCCTCGATATTTCTATAAAATTAGAAAAATTGTATAAATATTGTTAAAAATAAAATAAAAAAATAAAAACATGTCAGGAAATACTTCATCATATTACTTGATTAATGTTTTCATGTAATTCTTAGAAATGAACATTAAAATCATATAAATCATTTTAAATCTAAAATCATATAAATCATTATTCATTTATGAATAATGATAATTATATTTTACCTATGCTCATCTTACCATTTAAAGATTTTTTAGCAAATATTTTTTTTATATAAATATTTTCCTTAACTTATTCATCAATCAATTTGATCTTAACTATTAATCTATTGGATTAAATGATTATTTATCATCTCATGAGGTAAATAAATAATTGAGAGCTTGAAATATATTCAAAAACTGATGATTATGTGACTATTAAGAAAATCAAATTTATCTCACAATAAATACTGAAGACAACACCCTACAATGTTTCAAAAGGATAATATTTACTAGGAGTAAGTGAATTCTTCAAACAAGGGTGGTGATGATGAGAACTTGAATTTTGTCTTACTCTACTAATAAACGTATTGGCTAGGAGCAAATAGAACAATAGTAAACATGTGCACTACTAATGATTACTTTAGAGTTTGATGGAAGATGTTTGGCTTGAAGCCTTATCAAGTGTAGATAGTTTTCTAAAATCTCTCTCATTTTCACTTAATCCTTTGCATATAAATTTAGTTTTCAAAAGTTTGAGGTTGTGGTAGAGGTAAAGAAGAATTTACTTAATAGGTTATCCATTCTATGTCCTCAATATGTATAAGTAATCTTAGGTCAATCTACCCCTAGATTTCATTCATCTTTCAATTTCTCTCTTGTAAAATCTAAAAGGTTACGTGAAACATCAAGTCAAGGGGTGAAATAACTTTTTTACAATTTTGGATTTCCTTTCTATGGGTAAAATCTCATGAGGTAAATAAATAATTGATAGTTTGAAATATATTCATAAATTATTATAAGCTAGTGCAAAAATGTCTCAAGTGAATAAATAATCTTTTCATAAATATAATACCAAAACGTATGCCTAATGACATCAACATATTTTTCACATAAATGACCCTAAATTGCAACATTTGGGAATCTGATACATCACATCTAGAAACCAGGATACATTATCTAAATTAACTCACAATCCCATTCAAGTATAATGTTGGTATCAACTTAAATTAGTTTAGTAAATTTCTGATAAACAGAATGAGACTTTAAGTAGGAAAGTCAAAACCTGATAACAATGTTTATGATCATAATATAATCAAGTTAACAACATAATCAAAATATAACAAGTTGGATCACCACCTCATGGTTCACTAAATAAATGGAATGAGTCTCATCAATAAAATTTCTATTTATAGCATTAAAATATAATTAGCTAATACATCAAACATAAAATGTATTGTGTAAGCTTTTACTTTTATATTTTACTTTATGAAATCTCACCGATCCTTGTATGTCAATCAGTACTTTCTTATCCTAGAATATTAAATAAATATCACTAATTTTTGCATAAATATATGATACGGTAATTTCACATAATAAAATAAAGCAATCATATCAATTTTGTGTTTTTTAGTAAGAAATATATTCAATGAAGCCTCATCTAAATGTTTAAAAGTATTATATTGAGTTATACATAATCAGTTCAACATTTAATTTCATGTCAGATATATTTCAAATAATGCATAATACTGATCCTTCTCATTTAATACTATATTTTCTTATCATCAAAACATACATTATATGAGACATATGACATTACCACGTTGTGATTATAACTCATGTGAGATAGGTCAATATAGGTGGCTCCTACTTCTGTCAAGAAATGATGGGTCCTGTTGAAGGCTTAGTACTATATGGTAATGGTGAGTATAGGAGTGATTTTGTTTGACAAGAGAAATTTAGTATGTCATTCCAAGCCTTTGCTTTTTGAAGCCTTTCTCATTTTCAATAGTTTTAAAATAGGGACAAAAAGAAATAATCATAATATAGTTATAAAATAATACGCACTAAGCAGTAATTACTAAAAAAAGTTTAATACTAGTTAAGAAAGTCCAATGTGATTGCAAGATAATTTGCAAAACTCATTATTATCTCTCACTATGCTATAAGAGGCAATGAAAAAGAGTTTTATAGCAGCCCTTAGTAAAGCCCCACATAATTTCATCTTTGTTAGTGCCAATAACATAAATATAAGACACCCTTATACATCTTGTGCGAAGCAAAAGAGTTTAATGTGTTTTTTGGGTTTCAGTTAGATACTAAAGCTGATGCACTACAAAAGGAGGACATGAAGTCTGCTACAAGAGGGATCAAGATGTCATTAAAGCCTATTAGTAATGTTTTTTTATCATTCAAACAAGAAGAGACCTTGGTAATAGAGTGAACATCCCCCATTCAAACTTGTCATCCACCACATCAATGAATAAAATATTTTTGGCAATTCCAGCTGCCGTATTTACTGTCCTTCCATAGTTTCCAACCACCTTCAAGCAACTGCAATGAGTTCTTTTCTTGAGCGTTATTTCTCGTCAAAGCCTAAGTATTTCTTCTAAAGTTACACTCTATATAATATGATTTCCTCAATAATGGCGCAAGCCCGCTTAACTTAGGGGGAATTACAAACCAAATACTTGATGATCTATGACGGCGCTAAGAACTGACTGATATGTCAATTACATGACCTGATGACGCTCTTCAATTCATTCTTAATTGCCTCTCCAAGTTCAGCGTATCAGTGAGTTCTTAGTAATTGACATATCAATCCAACTCATTGCAAAATCAAATACCGCGCGTCCGGCAGCTCCCCGCGTCTCGAAAATCAAATCGGCGATTCAAGAAACGTCTTCTGTTTTCCCGCCATGGTCCCTTAATAAGAGCCAGCCGCCCCCTGTTCGCTCCCTTCTCCCAACACATCCCCATCTTCTCTCCCACCAGATCCCCTTCTTCTCTCCGACCTCCCTCCAGATCGCCTTCCTCCCTCCGTCCAGAGAGCGCTGCCCGATCTGCCATGGCTGTCGAGGGCGTCTTGCGTCCAAGGGGCCAGATCCACGATCGCCGTCGGCCGTCTTGTTCGCCGTCGTCCAGGACGGCGGGTGCCGCCGCCCGGAGGACGGTCTGCCGATTCTGGCTTCAGGGGAGATGCACTCGCCTCCCTTGTGCCTTCCTCCACTCCCGCGACCCCCAGGTGTTGGGCGTGGGGGAACAGGCCCCCAGGCGTCAACAGCGTTCTCCGCCGAGAAGCCTCGTGTGGAGAAATCCGAATGCCGCCGCCGCCTCCACCGCGCCCCCGCATCGTCCGCCTGCCTCCGACGGCAGCCACCTCCGGAGGCGGACGCAGAGCGGTGACGCAGACATCCAGAGGTCCAGCGCCACGGATGCGGAGGCCCACCCTGGCCCCATCCAAGATCCTCCCCCTCCTCCGCCGGAGCGCAACGGCGACGGCGGTGTCCACGGCGACGACGACGGCGTTGCGGTGCCGAGAAGGTCCACCTTCTCCTTGCTCGGTTCCTTCGCCGGCGGCCACTCGAAGGCGGTCACCGGCATTGCGCTCCCCTCGGGCTGCCACAAGATCTTCACGGGGAGCGCCGATGGGACCGTGTGCGTGTGGGACAAGAACAACGACGGCGACAACAACGAGCACACGCCCGCGCAGGTGATCGAGTTGGTCGGCCCTGTCTCTTCCCTGATCGCAGAAGGCGCCTGGGTCTTCGCCGGCACACGCAGCCAAGTACACGCGTGCAACACAAGCTCCGGAAGGGGCCACATCCTCCCGGGGACCGGCGGCCAGGTCTCCACGCTGGCCTCCAGCGACGACGCCATCTTTGCCGGCCTGGAGGACGGAAGCATTCTGGCCTGGAAGGCCATCCTGGACCCCACCTCCGGGGAGGACGGCGTCCGCATCGAGCCGGCGGTTTCTCTGCGCGGCCACACGTCCGGCGTCACCTCGCTGGCCGTCGGCAGGGGCCGCCTCTACTCCGGCGCCCAGGATGGTTCCATCAGAGCGTGGAACATTGGCTCCATGGAGGCCGTGGAAGAGTTCGAAACCCTCCCGATGGCCCACGGCGGCGCGGTGACGTCTCTGCTCTGCTGGTGCGACTACCTCCTCTCCGCGTCGCTGGACGGCACGGTCAAGGTCTGGCGGCAGGCCGACAAGGACGATGGGAGGCCCCGGCTTGAGGAGGTGTACGCCCACCACGAGCAACAAGGCGTCCTCCTCATCAGCGGCACCGCCGACGGCCACGGCGGGGCGGTACTCAACTGCTCCCTCAGCGACGGCACCGTCCGTCTCCGCGATCTCCCCACCTTCCACGACCGGGGCTGCATCGAGTGCAGTGGCCAAGCTCGAGCGCTGCACTCCGCCGGCGCCGGGGGTTTCTTCATCGGCGACGCCTCCGGCCAGATCCGCCAGTGGAGATGGTCCTCCCAGTGTTAGATCCTCCATCTCCATACTCCACAGCTGCACATCCTTCAGGATACTCTCCCACTCTGTAAACACGGTTATCTGATTTCACAAGAAATGGATGCACCAGTTTATTCAAACTCGAGACGCCATAAAATCTATCTCGATGATGATGATGATGATGATGATGGGGATGCCCTCCAAATTTCTTTTTGGTGCTCATCCTCGCATCCGACCTTCCTTCATCAGACAGGAACTGCAGACCAACTATCCGTCCATGGAAGCCATCATAACATTCATGCCCCTGTTTTCGGTAGTCCTTCAAGCCTGTCCGAATCCGGGGACCTTAGGAGCTACCTCAGTGCGTCATTTGACTCCTACGTTGCCTTCTTTGAGTTCCCAGGATTTGGTTAATGGGATTCGTAGGGGCGCGCCGGGGCCATGCAGCAGTGCAACATGAGGTTGACATCCGAGTTTCACGTCCGAGGGGTCCCCAGTCTCCCCGCCCAAGTGACAGCTCACGCGTCTAGTCTGGACGTGCCCGTCTACCCAACCTGGGGAATCCGGCCTTCTCGGACGCAGAGTGGGCCAAAAAGTGATATTAAGAACCCGACCAGACAAAATCTGAACTTGGCCGCGAGTTCCATAACTGCTTAGGCGCATCTTAAGTCCAAAATTTTTCGCTCCAAGTACTCACGACTTGATCGTCCACGAGGAAAAAGCCGAGAAAAATATCCAGAGAGCTCTGAAACCTTTGTTCCTCAATTTTGGTTGAGCCTTGCTTTAGAGATTCTGTACGCAAAAGCATAGCTTGGAGCACATAATTAGGTGTTTCTTAATAGGTCAAAGCTTGGAGAGAAGACCCTTCTTCAACCATTACAGATCATGTGGACAGCACAACTCAATACCAACTGGCTGGGTAATTGAAAATTGCCCAGTCTGTGGGATGTCAGTCAAAGTCAAAGGAAATTTTTTGAATTCCACTTCAGTACTTAATTGGAGAACTGCGATTCAGATCCCAAATGACCAATTTCATTGATCATGTTGTTTCAAAAGTGTCATGAGTACGAGGATCACACTTTCAGTAATGTGACACATAATACTCCAAATGTTCTTTAATATATACTAATATATTTTTGAATATTTGTTAGCAATTTTCTATGCTCTTTTAGACAGAAAAAATGAATGTGCTTGGAAGTAGTGATCTCTCAAGTCTTATTATTTTTGTGCAAGGGAATATAATGAGTTTATTCAGCAGGGCTTAGGGTTTGATTTCCCTAAGTACTTTGGACATACCATATGCCCTCATTATTCATGTATACCTGTTGGGTACCAGGTTGTTCCGCTAATTTCTCTTGATTCTCTTGATTTTCAAAAAAACTTATGTTTCCTTGTGTCTTTTTACTTATGCTCTTTCTCATTTGATTGGTCACCATTTCCTTTTTCCGTCAGATTTTTGAATTCAATTTGCAATTTAATGATGTCATGAGATAATGCTTATATCTTGTGGTTCATAAACTATACATGACTTGCCTTTTCTCCAGTGAAAATATTTCATTTTATCTTCCTGACTATCGTTCACTAAGGTAAGAAGCTTTCAGGTTTTTTCAAAAACTATTTGTTCTGAAATTTAGAGAATAGTTGCACATCAATGTAGTCTATCTTTCTGATCTTCCTCTTTTTAAGTGTCAATGAGATCATCCATTTCTCTTATTGAGCTAATGATGAAAATTTTCATGATAGACTTTTGTATTCCTGATTCATCCTTTCTATTAATCAACTATAATAATTTTTAACTTTTTTATGTCTATTGTTTCAATAAATTATGAATTAAAATTTTTTGATAAGTGAATACGTAAGATTGACACTTTTGGATGTGTTCTTCGTATGTGTCAAACATTCTACACATTCATTTATGCATATCATTCTTTTCATTGTGTTATAAATAGTCAAATTTAAGGTGTTAATATTTGAGATTAAGTAATTCTCTACCTTAGGAATGCTTGGTGGTAAAAGATTATTAGCTAACTATGGTAAAGTCACAAAAATCATGCAAATTTTTGTATAATGAATTAAACGATGAACTAACCTTAAAATGTAGTAATTATCAGTTTTAAGTAGTTCTAGATAGATTCCATTAAATATCATGTACGTCAAGACAACAAGAAAATCAGAAAAATGGTAAGATAGTTATGTTTTAATAGAGAGCATTTTGAGACTAGTGGATCAGTACTTATTTAGATAAATGGTAAATGTAAAATAATGATTCGATCCAATTGTGAAATTCAGAAGCTTCAATTCAAGTTTTGACACAAATAGTTGTATGAATAGGATGTTTTGAAGTTTGTAAAGCCTAAATGTCATTACTAAAGTACAAGAGAATAAAATAGTTTTGATTAAGGAGATATGATAAAATAGAAAAATAAGTATAGTAAAAAGGCTTATCATAGGAGAAGAATTTGGGATAAACAAGATATACAAATACATAATGTTTTAATGCTCAAGATCAAGCTTTTCGTGTTGCATGCATTGGCAAAAATTAAACTGATACTTCCCGCTCATCAATTGAGTCTAACAAACACTCAACTCAGTCACCATAGCTTTTGATGTCTATCAGACCCTAAAGTAACTAGGTAGTGAGGAGAGTGTGTATTTGGCAAAATTTAGGTGGCCATTCTTGTGAATACTTGAGTGGCTTGAGAAATATTAATCTTGTAGATTATACGAAAATAAGTGATAATAAACTAAAATTCTCTGTAAGACTAGAAATAGTCAAGTGGCTATAAGAACATAAAATGTTTAATATTTGAATGATGACACTCTTTTCCAAGGCTAAATAAATGATTAAATTATTTCAATTCTCTGATATGGTTGATATCAAGCTAAATATGAAAGTGTCCATATATGATTCAATATACTGTTGCTAAATAATTTCTCAAGAATTTATTAAACATACTTCAGAGGAATAGTACTTAATTTATGTATTTTATTGAATATATATGGTTAGTCTTATTTGAGTGGCATTGAACGATCACCCAACTTTGATTGAAATAATAGGATTCAGATATATACAATCTAGTTTAAGCAACCTAAGTACTAGTTTATGTTATTGATATATGATTTTGAAAAGGTATGTCATCATAGTTTTCTAACCACTTGAATTGTGAATCATTTTTGCAAAACACTACTTCATGAGATAGTATAAAATAGCATATAATTTTCCATTTGATTTCTCTGTAAAGAGAACTTTCTTCAAACTAATTTGACCTAAAAGTCATCTTTGATTCTCCTATGTGCTCTATAGTTCTTTTGAATTGTTCTCCAGTTCTTTCAATGAGATGTTGCGAAATTCTTGTACACTATTAAGACAACATAAACTCAATAAGTTTGAGAGTATTATTCAAGCATTGGGAAACCATCTTAGATTAAATCAAAAGGTCAATACCAGCTATTTTTAGTCAAAATATTTACATGAAGAGGACAAACAAAATCAAATATAAAACATAATTCTTCTTATTCCAATTATTGAAGAACCCCAAATCTATCTTAATCTTTACACTTGTTTGATGGTGACAGTTCTTATTCTTTGTTTCTAGATAAACTAATACTAAACTCTTATCTTTCATGAGTGGGAGCTGTCTATTTTAATTATAATTTAGTCTTTTAGAGTAATGAATAGAGGTTTAGATTTCTCGCTGAAATTTTAATGTAATTATTCTCATTAAATAACAGGCTTACCTCTTAGAGGCATGGATCTAGAAAGTACTTTTTGAGTGAAGTGTTAAAAGAATTGATCTTGTCAATTAGAAGGTTTATGTTGAACAACCATAATAATTGAAACCCGAGAATATTAGATACTAGAGCTAGATAGAGGTCGAGAGTAATATAGACATTAACTAAAGTAAATTATTAGAGTAAATTAATTTAACCTTTGTTAATCTTAATGTACATCAAAGCACAAGAGAAATAATATAATTGGCTTTGTGTCCTTGGTGATAGATACTTTGGTACTCTTACCCAACACACAAGTTCACTCATCAATCAACACATATAGATAGATCTAGAATAAATTTAAAAAATAAATGAAAAATATCAAAAAGCCTAAATTGGTCCACCCGTTTTGTACTTCATCTAAGGGATGCCATCATGTGTAATTTTTAATATATATCACAATTCATTGATAGATCCATGTGTCACCACTCTATTAGACTCCTTAATAGATAATCTACCAATCATAATACTACTTATCCTAGGATGTATCAATAATGTTTTTCTGTAATACTTAATGAGTCAGTCGTTTATTATTAATGCTACATAATACTTTTAATAACCAAATTTTTATCCTAAATTTATACTGTTATTAATTTTTCTTAAATATGTAATTTTATTTAATAAATAAGGATGGTATTCATAACCTTGACTTAGGAATTCGGTTAATGTCGTTGGAGGGTTGAGTTCATGCGACAATATTTATAATGTCCTCACTTAGTTTAGGGTAATAACGGGTTGAATCCTTAATAGGTTATTGAGAGTGGTATATTTATAGGAAGCTAAGAGAGAAGAATTAAATCTAGGGCTAATGGTGCTAAGAGTGATTATTGTTACAATGGCAATATGCAAGGGTTTTGAGCTACGACAAGGTTTAATTTGAGGTCGAGATGATTAGCATATGTGGAAAGACAAAGGGGTAAAAGTATAGATCGATTCTATGGGGAGGGCGTTATGGGCATTAAGAGGGGGAGATGACACAGACCTTATTGTTGTGCTTGTCCTAAGCCGAGTAGTGTTCCTACTCCAAGACCTTGATGTCATTAAAGTCGTTGTTAATTTAGAAACTCAAATTTAATATTTAGAAACTGAAAACTAGAATAAACTCTCTTTAATTATGAGGGTTTCAGGTTGATTGTCAAGGAAATTAGAAAGTTGAGAGAGTATCATTTAAATATAATGAGTTGTACAAAAATAAGAAGTAGATAGAGGTTTTTTTTGTAAATTATGAACTACTAATGTTTCTAACTCTTAGAACTATGAAAAAAAATCAGAAAGTATAAATAACTAGCTATAACTTAATTCCTTTCCAAACTGTCTCATAATTCAAGGTGTCACTTATTGAGCAATGAAATTACTAGAGATTGAAAATTAAAAATAAAGAAAAAAAATTATAGAAAATAGTTATAGTTAAATTTAGAAACCTATACTAAACACACTCTAAAATCACAAAAAGGTTACAGAGGAAAGAAAACCAATTACACTAGGTTTCCCCAGTAGATAGTGACCCAAATCTGTGTATAACTCACGAAATCAAATTAATCTATAGAAAGGTCGAACAACAGAACTCAAAAAATGATTTTCAGTGATGTGTTTGATGATTTTGTCACCAGAATTATCAAAACAGGATCTAGGGAAGAGAAAAAATATTCATTAGATTTGTAGGGAAATCAGGGGGTTAGGAAAAATTATAAACTTAGAAGAAACTACATGTTTGATAAATAACTCCCTTGTTTAGCTAGAAAACAATTTTTGAAGCAATACTTAATGATTTTATCACCAAATCACGAAAACATGGTCTTTGGAAGAGAAAGCATTCAATGGGTTCATACAAGGTAAGGCATTCATGAAAAATCATAAACTTGAAAGAACATAAATGAGTTAATACAGATCTCCTTTCTTTTGCCTTAGTGTCAATGCCCAAACATGAGAAATCTGAGATAGAGATGAATAACTCTCTAGAAACTTAATGAAAAGTATTTATTAAGTGATACTCATCTTTTAGAAAATAAAAGGGAGTTTAAGGAACATAGAAATGAGAGAAATAGGTGAAGAAATCATTCTTGCAATCTTGAGGCCTCAATTGTCTATACCCGGATGCCACCTCCTTTTTATAGGCAAAAAGCCTCCCCTTGTTTGCCCTTTTCAAATCTTCTATATCCATACCCTTCGTAGGCCTTCTTTCTCAATCCTTTGATGAGCTTGATAAAGCCTTATCTTTTAGGCACTATGAATAATTTTTTAGTGTCCCAGTCTACCCTTTCTCATAGTACATGTAGGGTTTTTCATTTTTGTCATTCCATGTTAATCCTTGTCACTTTGGCAAATCCATAGACATTAATCTCCTTGGGTTAAAATTCTGAAATTTTGAACCCCTATTCCTAATAAATATGTAGATGTAGCTTATTTTAGAGTCATTTATGCATATCTTTTGACTTTTTCTCTAATATGATGATATGTAGTCATTCATACTACTATGATTCATTGATTCAAAAATTAAATACATAATAATTAATTCTTGGTGATAACTGTATATTTATCAGACCTCTTGATCAGTGTCCAAAGAGTTCCTGTCCAATACACTCTTGAACAAGAACTAGAATGAGCTCTCAAATCTTAATTTTTTGTACAACTAATGACTACTAAGATAAAATTCTGGAACACCGCAAAAGGGCAAGATTCAATATACATATTGTTTCTCTTTTCCTCATTTCTCTCTTCTTAAGTCTGAAGCATATTCAATGGCCGGCTAAGATCTAGGTTGAGCATAGTTACATGGCCCTCAGCCCTTGATTTCTTGTGACAAATAATAGGAGTTTTGACTCTGATTTTAGTTATAGACCAAATTCAGAATTTGAGGCACACTTAATTTCAAGTTGTTGAGTTGGCACATTCTTGAGCTAGGCTCAAATTGCTCTCAATGTCCTCCTTGGCCCATTAAGCACTTCTAGTCCTTTTCTCATTGTGCTCAAGAAAACACATAAAAATATTAGTAAAAATCCGCTAGACCTGCTGAAGGTCAAGTAGGTATGATGCACTAAGGTCAAAAATAGGGTTGTATTAATATCTTTTCTCTAGAGGTTTGGATAAAATGTCTTTCATAAGTGGATCTTTTACTTACCTTTCTAATTTCTATAGTTATCTTGATGGTCCAAATTTTATGAGATTTGAAAGTGGTTCTCATTACTATGTCAACTTTTTAATTGAAAGTTGTCTCTTAGGTTCCAAAAATCATGTGTTTGATCGTATACCCTTGAAATTTTAGCTAATTTTCTTTTTAAATTTATGCCTCCAGAAGGCCAACTAATGACTATGTGGCTATTAAGAAAATCAAATTTATCTCACAAGAAATATTGAAGACATCACCCTACAATGTTTGAAAAGGAGAATATTGACTAGGAGTAAGTGAATTCTTCAAAAGAGGGTGGTGATGATGAGAACTTGACTTTTGTTTTACTCTTCTAATGAAGGTATTAGCTGGGAGTGAATGGAACAATAATTCACATGTACAATACATATGATTACTTTAGAGTTTGATGGTTGACCTTTGGCTCGAAGCCTTATCAAGTGTTGATAACTATCTAAATCTCCCTCATTCTCAACTTTTTTTAATATAAATTTTCTATTCAAAAAGGTTGAGGTCGTGATAGACGTAAAGAAGAATTTACTCAATTGGTTATCCATTAGATGTCCTCAATATGTCTATGTAAATCTTAGGTAGATATATTTCTAGATTTAACTCATCTTTCAATATCTATTTTTTAAGGTCTTAAAGGTTACGTGAAACATCAAGACAGGGGTGCATTAGTTTTCTTCTAATTTTGGATTTCCTTTCAACGGATACATTCTAACTAGGTTTTTGGTTCACCACTTTGCACAACTTATCTTTCTTGCTCTTATTGTAAACTCTTTCTAGCTTTTCTCTCTCACACAAAGAAGAGTTAATCTTTTTGTGATAGCTCACCTCTTAAGTGGTTAATTCTATTCTTAGAGGATTCTCCTACATAGTTTCATATTTCCCTCAGAAGTATACACTAATTTTCATGAGATCAATAACTCAATCAGGCAATTCGATCTTCGTAGTGATCTAACCCTTCATGGGCTAAACTAGGCACAAAGTAACTTACGACTCCGCTAAAAACCTTTCCCCTCACCACCTAGTTACCACTATGCCTGATAGAGAGCTTGATCAAGAGATTTGGAAGGGTGCTTTGAATAGCAAGAGACTACATGAAGGCCAAATGAAATAAAGATGCATTCTTGGAATCTAAATATAATACAAATAAGCATAAAAAAAGTTTACGGTGGAATTGGGCTGCACAGTTGTCGATTAAATTTCTATCTAAATACAATCAATTTGTGTAGGTGTGGTGCACTGATTGGTTTTCTACACCTCCAATCGATGGCTGAAAATTCCAACGATTGTCACTTGCTTAAACCAAACAACGAAGGCGATTCGACTACCACCATGCCGCAGCATCTAGAGAAGGATCTCTAGAAGAAATTCTTCATTGTTTGTATCGAGCAAGGAATGTGGAAGAATTCTAGAAAAAATCCAGCCTCTATAGCAGCTGAATGAGGGGAAAATCAGACAAAATCCATCATTTGTATCAAATGGACAGATTAGGCAAAACCTTATGTTTGTAGCGGTCGGATGAGAGGGGTTCTGATCAGAGAAGAGGGTAGAATAATCAAGAATAAATTTTTTTTCTATGAAAACACCTTTTTAATCTTCCCATGTACATATTTTGACCATTTCCTATACTTATTTGTCGTATTTTTTGCCACAATCAATGCATTCGCTGTAAGCACAAAAACACTGAAAAGATTTGATTTTTTCTTAGTTTTAATTGATTATAAACAATAAAAATGAAATGCATTGAATTATAACATGAGTTTTTGAATTCATTATTTTTCAATTTACTTGGCTAATTTTTCTCTAGAGAGTCCATCAATCACCTCACATGATTCCTCAATATTTCTATAAAATGAGAATAAATACAGAAATATTCTCAAAAATAAAATTAAAAGATAAAAACATGTGAGGAAATAATTCACTATATTACATGATTAATGCTTTCATCTAGTTCTTAGAAGTTAACATTATAATCATTTAAATCATTTAAAATCTAAAAGTTCATATTTAAATCATTTTAAATCAAAAAATTCCTATTTAAAGTATTTTGCAAGCATTTTAATTTAAATTAAAGCATAAAAAACTGAAATATTAAGTATATAATCATCTAAATATTGAGAGTTGTTATTACACTAGTCATTTACTCCACGTAATGAGTCAATGGATCAACGTCTAATTTTTAGTTTTGATGTTCAAGTTTTGTAACAACTCTTTTTCTGTTTCTTTTTGGAATACATGTTGCTCATCTTAAATGGCTGAACTTAAAGGGTCATCAGATATTCATTAATGAATAATGATAATTGTATTTTACCTCTGCTCATTTCACCATTTAAAGATTTTTTGCAAATATTTATTTATATAAACATTGTGCTCAACTTATTCATCAATCCTTTTGATCTCAAGTATTTATCTATTGGATTAAATGATTATTTATAATCTCATCAGGTAAAAAAAATATTGAGAGCTTGAAATATATTCAGAAACTACTATAAGTTTGTGCAAAAATGCCTAAATTTCTGTCTATATCATTCAACACCTAATGTTTCACAAAAATTTCTGTCAAAAGTAATGATCCAATATCTCAAACATAGATTGCATTGTGAAAGCTTTTAATTTTATATTTTACTTTATGAAATCTCACTGATCCTTTTATGTCAATCATTACTTTCTTATCCTGGAATACTATATAAATATCACTAATTTTTGCATAAATATATAATACGGCAATTTCACATAATAAAATAAAGCAATCATATCAATTTTGTGCTTTTTAGTAAGAAATATATTCAATGAAGCCTCATCTAAATGTTTAAAAGTATTATATTGAGTTATACATAATCAATTCAACATTTAATTTCATGTCAGATATATTTCAAATAAGGTATAATACTGATCCTTCTCATTACTATATTTTCTTATCATCAAAACATATATTATATGAGACACATGACATTACCACATTGTGATTATAACTCGTGAGATAGGTCAATATAGATGTTCCTATTTGTGTCAGGAAATGATGGGTCCTATTGAAGGCTTAGTACTATATGGTAATGGTGAGTACAGGAGTGATTTTGTTTGACAAGAGCAATTTAGTATGTCATTCCAAGCCTTTGCTTTTTGAACCCTTTCTAATTTTCAATAGTTGTAAAATAGGGACAAAAAGAAATAATCATAATATAGTTATAAAATGATACGCACTAAGCAGTAATTACTAAAAAAGTTTAATTTGCAAGATAATTTGCAAAACTCATTATTATCTCTCACTATGCTATAAGAGTAATTGAAAAAGAGTTTTATTGCTGCCCTTAGTAAAGCCCCACATAATTTCATCTTTGTTAGTGCCAATAAGATAAATATAAGATACCCTTATACATCTTGTGCGAAGCAAAAGAGTTTAATGTGTTTTTTGGGTCTCAGTCAGATACTAAAGCTGATGCACTACAAAAGGAGGACATGAAGTCTGCTACAAGAGGAATCAAGATGTCATTAAAGCCTATTAGTAATGTTTTTTTATCATTCAAACAAGAAGAGACCTTGGTAATAGAGTGAACATCCCCCATTCAAACTTGTCATCCACCACATCAATGAATAAAATATTTTTGGCAATTCCAGCTGCTGTATTTACTGACCTTCCATAGTTTCCAACCACCTTCAAGCAACTGCAATGAGTTCTTTTCTTGAGCGTTATTTCTCGTCAAAGCCTAAGTATTTCTTCTAAAGTTACACTCTATATAATATGATTTCCTCAATAATGGCGCAAGCCCGCTTAACTTAGGGGGAATTACAAACCAAATACCTGATGATCTATGACGGCGCTAAGAACTGACTGATATGTCAATTACATGACCTGATGACGCTCTTCAATTCATTCTTAATTGCCTCTCCAAGTTCAGCGTATCAGTGAGTTCTTAGTAATTGACATATCAATCCAACTCATTGCAAAATCAAATACCGCGCGTCCGGCAGCTCCCCGCGTCTCGAAAATCAAATCGGCGATTCAAGAAACGTCTTCTGTTTTCCCGCCGTGGTCCCTTAATAAGAGCTAGCCGCCCCCTGTTCGCTCCCTTCTCCCAACACATCCCCATCTTCTCTCCCACCAGATCCCCTTCTTCTCTCCGACCTCCCTCCAGATCGCCTTCCTCCCTCCGTCCGGAGAGCGCTGCCCGATCTACCATGGCTGTCGAGGGCGTCTTGCGTCCAAGGGGCCAGATCCACGATCGCCGTCGGCCGTCTTGTTCGCCGTCGTCCAGGACGGCGGGTGCCGCCGCCCGGAGGACGGTCTGCCGATTCTGGCTTCAGGGGAGATGCACTCGCCTCCCTTGTGCCTTCCTCCACTCCCGCGACCCCCAGGTGTTGGGCGTCGGGGAACAGGCCCCCAGGCGTCAACGCCGTTCTCCGCCGAGAAGCCTCGTGTGGAGAAATCCGAATGCCGCCGCCGCCTCCACCGCGCCCCCGCATCGTCCGCCTGCCTCCGACGGCAGCCACCTCCAGAGGCGGACGCAGAGCGGCGACGCAGACATCCAGAGGTCCAGCGCCAAGGATGCGGAGGCCCACCCTGGCCCCCTCCAAGATCCTCCCCCTCCGCCGGAGCGCAACGGCGACGGCGGTGTCCACGGCGACGACGACGGCGTTGCGGTGCCGAGAAGGTCCACCTTCTCCTTGCTCGGTTCCTTCGCCGGCGGCCACTCGAAGGCGGTCACCGGCATTGCGCTCCCCTCGGGCTGCCACAAGATCTTCACGGGGAGCGCCGATGGGACGGTGTGCGTGTGGGACAAGAACAACGACGGCGACAACAACGAGCACACGCCCGCGCAGGTCATCGAGTTGGTCGGCCCTGTCTCTTCCCTGATCGCAGAAGGCGCCTGGGTCTTCGCCGGCACACGCGGCCAAGTACACGCGTGCAACACAAGCTCCGGAAGGGGCCACATCCTCCCGGGGACCGGCGGCCAGGTCTCCACGCTGGCCTCCAGCGACGACGCCATCTTTGCCGGCCTGGAGGACGGAAGCATTCTGGCCTGGAAGGCCATCCTGGACCCCACCTCCGGGGAGGACGGCGTCCGCATCGAGCCGGCGGTTTCTCTGCGCGGCCACACGTCCGGCGTCACCTCGCTGGCCGTCGGCAGGGGCCGCCTCTACTCCGGCGCCCAGGATGGTTCCATCAGAGCGTGGAACATTGGCTCCATGGAGGCCGTGGAAGAGTTCGACACCCTCCCGGCGGCCCACGGCGGCGCGGTGACGTCTCTGCTCTGCTGGTGCGACTACCTCCTCTCCGCGTCGCTGGACGGCACGGTCAAGGTCTGGCGGCAGGCCGACAAGGACGATGGGAGGCCCCGGCTTGAGGAGGTGTACGCCCACCACGAGCAACAAGGCGTCCTCCTCATCAGCGGCACCGCCGACGGCCACGGCGGGGCGGTACTCAACTGCTCCCTCAGCGACGGCACCGTCCGTCTCCGCGATCTCCCCACCTTCCACGACCGGGGCTGCATCGAGTGCAGTGGCCAAGCTCGAGCGCTGCACTCCGCCGGCGCCGGGGGTTTCTTCATCGGCGACGCCTCCGGCCAGATCCGCCAGTGGAGATGGTCCTCCCAGTGTTAGATCCTCCATCTCCATACTCCACAGCTGCACATCCTTCAGGATACTCTCCCACTCTGTAAACACGGTTATCTGATTTCACGAGAAATGGATGCACCAATTTATTCAAACTCGAGACGCCATAAAATCTATCTCGATGATGATGATGATGATGATGATGGGGATGCCTTCCAAATTTCTTTTTGATGCTCATCCTCGCATCCGACCTTCCTTCATCAGACAGGAACTGCAGACCAACTATCCGTCCATGGCAGCCATCATAACATTCATGCCCCTGTTTTCGGTAGTCCTTCAAGCCTGTCCGAATCCGGGGACCTTAGGAGCTACCTCAGTGCGTCATTTGACTCCTACGTTGCCTTCTTTGAGTTCCCAGGATTTGGTTCATGGGATTCGTAGGGGCGCGCCGGGGCCATGCAGCAGTGCAACATGAGGTTGACATCCGAGTTTCACGTCCGAGGGGTCCCCAGTCACCCCGCTCAAGTGACAGTTCACGCGTTTAGTCTGGACGTGCCCGTCTACCCAACCAGGGGAATCCGGCCTTCTCGGACGCAGAGTGGGCCAAAAAGTGATATTAAGAACCCGACCAGACAAAATCTGAACTTGGCCGCGAGTTCCATAACTGCTTAGGCGCATCGCACGTCCAAAATTTTTCACTCCAAGTACTCACGACTTGATCGTCCACAAGGAAAAAGCCGAGAAAAATATCCAGAGAGCTCTGAAACCTTTGTTCCTCAATTTTGGTTGAGCCTTGGTTTAGAAATTCTGTACGCAAAAACATAGCTTGGAGCGCATAATTAGGTGTTTCTTAATAGGTCAAGCTGGAAGAGAAGACCCTTCTTCAACCATTACAGATCATGTGGACAGCACAACTCAATACCTACTGGCTAGGTAACTGAAAATTGCCCAATCTGTGGGATGTCAGCTAAAGTCCAAGGAAATTTTTTGAATTCCACTTCAGAACTTAATCGGAGAACTGCGATTCAGATCCCAATTGACCAATTTCATTGATCATGTTGTTTCAACACTGTCATAAGTACGAGGATCACACTTGCAGTCATGTGACACATAATACTCCAAATGTTCTTTAATATATACTAATATATTTTTGAATATTTGTTAGCAATTTTCTATGCTCTTTTAGACAGATAAAATGAATGTGCTTGGAAGTAGTGATCTCTCAAGTCTCATTATTTTTGTGCAAGGGAATATAATGAGTTTATTCATCAGGGCTTAGGGTTTCATTTCCCTAAGTTCTTTGGACGTACCATATGCCCTCGTTATTCATGTATACCTGTTGGGTACCAGGTTGTTCCGCTAATTTCTTTTGATTCTCTTGATTTTCAAAAAACCTATGTTTCCTTCTCGTTTTTTACTTATGCTCTTTCTCATTTGCTTGGTCACCATTTCCTTTTTCCCTCAGATTTTTGAATTCAATTTGCAATTTAATGATGTCATGAGATAATGCTTAAGTCTTGTGGTTGATAAAGTTTATCTACATCTTATTGAAGTCTAATTGGTTACAACACTTTTTTCACCTTTTCCTTTAACTATTCATGACTTGCCTTTTCTCCACTCAAAATATTTCATTTTATCTTCCAGTCTATCGCTCACTAAGGTAAGAAACTTTCAGGTTTTTTCAAAAACTATTTGTTCCGAAATTTAGAGAATAGTTGCACATCAACGTAGTCTGATCTTTCTGATCTTCCTCTTTTTAAGTGTCAGTGAGATCATCCATTTCTCTTATTGAGCTAATGATGAAAATTTTCATGATTCACTTTTATATTCCTGATTCATCCTTTCTATTAATCAAATATAATAATTTTTAACTTCTTGATGTCTATTGTTTGAATAAATTATGAATTAAAATTTTCTGATAAGTGAATATGTAAGATTGACACTTTTGCATGTGTTCGTTATATGTGTCAAACATTCTACACATTCATTTTGCATATCATTCTTCTCATTGTGTTATAAATAGTCAAATTTAAGGTGTTAATATTTGAGATTAAGTAATTCTCTACCTTAGGAATGCTTGGTGGTAAAAGATTATTAGCTAACTATGGTAAAGTCACAAATATCATGTAAATTTTTGTATAATGAATTAAACGATGAACTAACCTTAATATGTAGTAGTTATCAGTTTTAAGTAGTTCTAGATAGATTCCATTAAATATCTTCTACATCAAGACAACAAGAAAATCAGAAAAATGGTAAGATAGTTATGTTTTAATAGAGAGCATTTTGAAACTAGTGGATCAGTACTTATTTAGATAAATGGTAAATTTAAAATAATGATTTGATCCAATTGTGAAATTCAGATGCTTCAATTCAAGTTTTGACACAAATAGTTGTAAGAATAGGATGTTTTGAAGTTTACAAAGTCTAAATGTCAGTACTAAAGTACAAGAGAATAAAATAGTTTTGATTAAGGAGATATGATAAAATAGAAAAATAAGTATAGTAAAAAGGCTTATCATAGGAGAAGAATTTGGGATCAACAAAATATACAAATACATAATGTTATAATGCTCAAGATCAAGCTTTTCATGTTGCATGCATTAGGTAAAATTTAGGTGGCCATTCTAGTGAATATTTGAGTGGCTTGAGAAATGTTAATCTTGTGGATTATACGAAAATAAATGATAATAAACTAAAAATTCTCTCTAAGACTAAAAATAGTCAAGTGGCTATAAGAACATAAAATGTTTGATATTTCAATGATGACACTCTTTCCAAGGCTAAATAAATGATTAAATTATTTCGGTTCTCTAATATGGTTGATATCATGCTAAATATGAAAGTTTCCACATATGATTCAATATACTGTTGCTAAATAATTTCTCGAGAATTTATTAAACATACCTTGGAGGAATAGTACTTAATTTATGTATTTTATTGAATATATATGGTTAGTCTTATTTGAGTGGCATTGAATGATCACCCATCTTTGATTGAAATAATAGGATTCAGATATATACAATCTAGTTTAAGCAACCTAAGTACTAGTTTCTGTTATTGATATATGATTTTGAAAAGGTATGTCATCATAGTTTTCTAACCACTTGAATTGTGAATCATTTTTGCAAAACACTACTATCATGAGATACTATAAAATAGCATATAATTTCCATTTGATTTCTCTGTAAAGAAAGAACTTTCTTCAAACTAATTTGACCTAAAAAGTCATCTTTGATTCTCCCATGTGCTCTATAGTTCTTTTGAATTGTTCTCAAGTTCTTCTAATGAGATGTTGTGAGATTCTTGCACACTATTAAGATAACATAAACTCATTAAGTTTGAGAGTATTATTCAAGCATTGAGAAACCATCTTAGATTAAATCAAAAGGTCAATACCAGCTATTTTTAATCAAAATATTTACATGAAGAGGAAAAACAAAATCAAACCTAAAACATAATTCTTCTTATTACAATTATTGAAGAACCCCAAATCTATGTTAATCTTTGCAGTTGTTTGATGGTGACAGTTCTTATTCTTTGTTGATAGATAAATTGATACTAAACTCTTATCTTTCATGAGTGAGAGCTGTCTATTTTAATTATAATTTAGTCTTTTAGAGTAATGAATAGAGGTTTAGATTTCTCACTGAAATTTTAACGTAATTATTCTCATTAAATAACTGGTTTACCTCTTAGAGGCATGGATTTAGAAAATACTTTTTGAGTGATGTGTTAAAAGAATTGATCTTGTCAATTAGAAGGTTTATGTTGAACAATCATAATACTTGAAACCCGAGAATATTAGATACCAGAGCTAGATAGAGGTTGAGAGAAATATAGACATTAACTGAAAAGTAAATTATTAGAGTAAATTAATTTAACCTTTGTTAATCTTAATGTACATCAAAGCACAAGAGAACTAATATAATGGGCTTTGTATCCTTAGTGATAGATACTTTGGTACTCTTACCCAACACACAAGTTCACTCATCAATCAACACATATAGATAGATCTAGAATAAATTTAAAAAATAAAGGAAAAATATCAAAAACTTTAATTGCTCCACCCTTTTTTTACTTCATCTAAGGGATGCCATCATGTGTAATTTTTAATATATATCACAATTCATTGATAGATCCATGTGTCACCATTCTATTAGACTCCTTAATAGATAATCTGCCAATCATAATATTACTTATCCTAGGATGTACCAATAATGTTTTTCTATAATACTTAATGAGTAAGTCATTTATTATTAATAGTACATAATATTTTTAATAATCAAATTTTTATCCTAAATTTATATTTTTTATGTGACCAAGTTTTCTATGCCAAAGATTCATTTGTTCTTCATCCTTTCCAGCAACAAGACAAACATTAGATTTAATCAAATTATCAAAATCTATCACATAAACATCTTTGACTCTATCACTAGCAAATAAAACTTCATTATTTTTATCATCCATGATTAAACATCCATTCTTTTTAAACCTAACTTTCATGTCATTGTCACATAATTGATTAATGCTAATCAAATTATGTTTTAAACCATCAACAAGTAAAATATTCTTAATTAAAAACTGATTATTTAAAGTAATATTTCCATACCCTTGTATGCTTCCCTTTTTATCATCCCTAAATGTTACTTCTCCTCCATCCATTGGATTAAATGTGGAGAGCCATTTTTGATCTCCGGTCATATGTCTTAAACACCCACTCTCAAAGTACCACTGTGAAATGGTCCACTAGAGATCTCCCTGAAAACATAATTAAGTTTTTAGTTTGGGAACCCGAATTACTTTGGGATTAACTATACTACCCTTAGGTACCCAAATATACTATGTTTTAGACCTATTTTCAGATTTAATATAGGATTTATTAGGATGAGATTTAAATCCTAGTCCTTCCTTTCTTAATGACTTTTTCTAACTTCCGAGTAGCATATTCAATGTTCCCTGATTTTCACATAATTTATCATAAAAGGATTTCAAATTAGTAAATCTCTTTTCTAGCTCAATATCATTTTCTTTAACATGTTCAATCTTAGTGTACAATATATTGTTCTGATTTTTAAGCATTTGAATTTTTATATTTAAATCAGAAATCATTTTATCATGCATAACATAACCAGATGTTGAAACAAGTAAAACAGATAAGGATCTTTGGCTGTTAGGTGTTCCATTAATTCTGTATTTTCGTGGGGTGTATAATTTATATCCTAAGTTGATCCACAATTAGAAGATGTGTTAGAGCAAGTGTCATCATAGTTTTCATTAGAGATATTCTGTTTCTTGAGAAGTTGCTTATTTTCAATGGATAATCTATCAATAATTTTTGTTTGATACTTTTCTTTTTCCTCATATATTTTGATTGACTTCTTAGGTGTCTAATTCTAAGTTTGTTCTATTTTCAATTTTCTTTTCAAACTATCAACAATATCATAAGTTCAACAAAATTTTCTTGCAAAAAAGAAGAATCAGAATTGTACACCTTTGATGTCTTTGCCATTAGACATATGTTGTCTTGACTTTTTCTTTCTTCATTAGCACTTGATTTATTGTCCCTCTACATTGCCATCATTGTCTTCTTCTTCTTTCTTTATTTTAATATTGGGCAGTCGGCTTTGAAGTGACCTAGTTTCTTACATTTAAAACATAGGTCAACATTTTCAGGTTACATATCATCTTTTGTGCGCCTGAAATTCTTCTTTCTTTTGCACAACACATTTAACCTCTCAATTAGTAGGGCCATCTCATTTTCATCATCTAAAAATTCAATGCATTTAAGGGAAAAATTGTTCTCACATTTTTCAACAAGTGATTTACTTCTAGCTAGATCTGTTATAAATAGATTCACCTTTTAACATTTGAAATAATTCATACTTGCTCACCAAAATGTTGATTTTGATTTCTTTTACCTATGAAGTCCCTTCAAATGTCATTTTGAACTTATCCTATATTTCTTTGGCTGTCTCACAACTTTGCACATGATTAAACTTAAAAATATGAATAGCACTTAATAAAATATTTATGGCCCTTGTATTCAATGTGGAGTTCTGTTCCTCTATAAATTCATCATCAGATTTTTCTAGTCCTTTTTTGATCATTTTTCAAATTTTCGATCCTTGACCTATAGCATAGATTCTAACTTTGGTTTTCCAAAAAGCATAGTTAGTTCCATCAAACATAGGTGGTCTAGGGTTTAAAAATTTGATACTTTCACTAGCCATAGGATCTACTCCTTGAGATGTGTAAATATCTATAAATTAAGGTTAGCTCTAATACCAATTGAAAGATTTAGAGGCTAGACAAAATACCAAGACGGGGGGTAAATTGGTATTTTAGAAATCTCAGATTTTCTTCTTGAATGTTAGATATGTCAATACACATGTTAACACTACTCTACGTGATTATCTTTGTGCAAGATGACTTTCTCTCTCTTCCGGCAGGATCTTACTACAAGGCTAGATCTTTTTATACTAGTTCACCCCTCACTTGGCTACTTCTAGTCTCGGAGGATCTTTCATAATGATATTTCATTATTTCCCTCAAAAATACATACTAATTTTAATGGGATCAGCTGCCCAACACCTCAAGTTTGACTTCCGTAGAGATCTAGCTCCTTCTAGGTCAAACAGGGCTTAGAGCACCTCGTGCCTTTGCCCAAACTCACTTTCCACTCACCACCCAATTACTTTAAGGCCTAATGGAGAGCCTCATCGAGAGATTCAAACTCTTTTTGATTACCAATCATTGATTAAAGAAGTATGAAGTAGTTTGCTTGTAATTAATGCTCGGTGGTGACAAAAAGAAGTCTATTTATCGTGAGTTAAGGCTAAAAACATCATCTTATTAAATTATTAACTCATGATAATGAAGACTTATCAAATACATTCTAACAAGGTTTTTGGTTCACTACTTTGCACAACTTATCTTTCTTGCTCTTATTAGAAGCTCTTGCTAGATTTTCTCTCTCACACAAAGAAGAGTTGATCTTTTTGTGATAGCTCACCTCTTAAGTGGTTAATTCTAGTCTTAGAAGATTCTTCTACATAGTTTCATATTTCCCTCAGAAGTATATAATAATTTTCATGAGATCAATAACTCAATCAAGCAATTCGATCTTCGTAGTGGTCTAACCCTTCATGGGCTAAACTAGGTACAAAGTAACTTACCACTCCGTTGAAAACCTTTCCCCTCACCACCTAGTTACTACTATGCTTGATTGAGAGCTTGATCAAGAGATTTGGAAGGGTGCTTTAAACACCAAGAGACTACATGAAGGCCAAATGAAATAAAGATGCATTCTTGGAATCTAAAAACAATACAAATAAGCATCAAAAAAAGTTTACGATAGAACTAGGCTGCACAAGTGTCGATTAGATTTCTACCTAAATACAATCGATATGTGTAGGTGCAGTCCACTGATTGGTTTCTTACACCTCCAATCGATGGTTGACAATCCCAACAATTGTCACTTGCTAAACCAAATAGCGAAGGTGATTCGACTACGACCATGCCGCGACATCTAGAAAATGATCTCTAGAAGAAATTCTTCACCATTTGTATTGAGCGAGGAATGTGGAAGAATTCTAGAAATAATTCAGCCTTTGTAGCAGCTGAATGAGGGGACGATTAGACAAAATCCATCGTTTGTATCGCATGGATAAATTAGGCAAAACCTCATGTTCGTAGCAGTCGGATGAGAGGGGTTCTGATCAGAGAAGAGGGTAGAATAATCGAGACTACATTCTTCTTCTAGGAAAACACTTTTTTAATCTTCCCATGTACGTATTTTGACCATTTCCTATACTTATTTGTTGTATTTTTGCCACAATCAATGCATTCGTAGTAAGCACGAAAACCCTAAAAAAGATTTGATTCTTTATTAGTTTTAATTGATTATAAACGATAAAAATTAAATGCATTGAATTATACATTATTTTTTGAATTCATTATTTTTCAATTTACTTGGCTAATTTTTCTCTGGAGAGTCCATCAATCATCTCAAATGATTCCTCAATATTTGTTTAAAATGAGAATAAATACAGAAATATTCTCTGAAATAAAATTCAAAGATAAAAACATGTGAGAAAATACTTCACTATATTACATGATTAATGTTTTCATGTAGTTCTTAGAAGTTAACATTATAATCATTTAAATCATTAAAATCTAAATGTTCGTATTTAAATCTTTTAAATCAAAAAGTTCCTATTTAAAGTATTTTGCAAGCATTTTAATTTAAATTAAAGCATAAAAAACTGAAATATTAAGTATATAATCATCTAAATATTGAGAGTTGTTATTACACTAGTCATTTACTCCACATAATGAGTCAATGCATCAACATCTAATTTTCAGTTTTGAGGTTCAAGTTTCATAAAAGCTCTTTTTCTGTTTCTTTTTGGAATACATGTTGCTCATCTTAAATGACTGAACTTAAAGGGTCATCAAATATTCATAAATAAATAATGATAATTGTATTTTACCTTTGCTCATTTCACCATTTAAAGATTTTTTGCAAATATTTATTTATATAAACATTGTGCTCAACTTATTCATCAATCCTTTTGATCTCAACTATTTATCTATTATCTTAAATGATTATTTATAATCTCATGAGGTAAAAAAAATATTGAGACTTTAAATATATTCAAAAACTGCTATAAGTTCGTGCAAAAATGTCTAAATTTCTATCTATATCATTCAACACCTAATGTTTCACAAAAATTTCTGTCAAAAGTAATGATCCAATATCTCAAACATAGATTGCATTGTGTAAGCTTTTAATTTTATATTTTACTTTATGAAATCTCACTAATCCTTATATGTCAATCATTACTTTCTTATCCTGGAATATTATATAAATATCACTAATTTTTTCATAAATATATAATACGGTAATTTCACATAATAAAATAAAGCAATCATATCAATTTTGTGCTCTTTAGTAAGAAATATATTCAATGAAGCCTCATCTGAATGTTTAAAAGTATTATATTGAGTTATACATAATCAATTCAACATTTAATTTCATGTCAGATATATTTCAAATAAGGTATAATACTGATCCTTCTCATTTAATACTATATTTTCTTATCATCAAAACATACATTATATGAGACACATGACATTATCACATTGTGATTATAACTCATGTGAGATAGGTCAATATAGGTGCTCCTACTTCTGTCAAGAAATGATGGGTCCTGTTGAAGGCTTAGTACTATATGGTAATGGTGAGTATAGGAGTGATTTTGTTTGACAAGAGCAATTTTGTATGTCATTCCAAGCCTTTGCTTTTTGAACCCTTTCTAATTTTTAATAGTTGTAAAATAGGGACAAAAAGAAATAATCATAATATAGTTATAAAATGATACGCACTAAGTAGTAATTACTAAAAAAAGTTTAATACTAGTTAAGAAAGTCCAATGTGATTGCAACATAATTTGCAAAACTCATTATTATCTCTCACTATGCCATAAGAGGCATTGAAAAAGAGTTTTATAGCAGCCCTTAGTAAAGCCCCACATAATTTCATCTTTATTAGTGCCAATAACATAACTATAAGACACACTTATACATCTTGTGCGAAGCAAAAGAGTTTAATGTGTTTTTTGGGTTTCAGTCAGATACTAAAGCTGATGCACTACAAAAGGATGACATGAAGTCTGCTACAAGAGGGATCAAGGTGTCATTAAAGCCTATTAGTAATGTTTTTTTATCATTCAAACAAGAAGAGACCTTGGTAATAGAGTGAACATCCCCCATTCAAACTTGTCATCCACCACATCAATGAATAAAATATTTTTGGCAATTCCAGCTGCCATATTTATTGTCCTTCCATAGTTTCCAACCACCTTCAAGCAACTGCAATGAGTTCTTTTCTTGAGCGTTATTTCTCGTCAAAGCCTAAGTATTTCTTCTAAAGTTACACTTTATATAATATGATTTCCTCAATAATGGCGCAAGCCCACTTAACTTAGGGGGAATTACAAACCAAATACTTGATGATCTATGACGGCGCTAAGAACTGATTGATATGTCAATTACATGACCTGATGACGCTCTTCAATTCATTCTTAATTGCCTCTCCAAGTTCAGCGTATCAGTGAGTTCTTAGTAATTGACATATCAATCCAACTCATTGCAAAATCAAATACCGCGCGTTCGGCAGCTCCCCGCGTCTCGAAAATCAAATCGGCGATTCAAGAAACGTCTTCTGTTTTCCCGCCGTGGTCCCTTAATAAGAGCCAGCCGCCCCCTGTTCGCTCCCTTCTCCCAACACATCCCCATCTTCTCTCCCACCAGATCCCCTTCTTCTCTCCGACCTCCCTCCAGATTGCCTTCCTCCCTCCGTCCGGAGAGTGCTGCCTGATCTGCCATGGCTGTCGAGGGCGTCTTGCATCCAAGGGGCCAGATCCACGATCGCCGTCGGCCGTCTTGTTCGCCGTCGTCCAGGACGGCGGGTGCCGCCGCCCGGAGAATGGTCTGCCGATTTTGGCTCAGGGGAGATGCACTCGCCTCCCTTGTGCCTTCCTCCACTCCCACGACCCCCAGGTGTTGGGCGTGGGGGAACAGGCCCCCAGGCGTCAATGCTGTTCTCCGCCAAGAAGCCTCGTGTGGAGAAATCTGAATGCTGCCGCAACCTCCACCGCGCCCCCGCATCGTCCGCCCACCTCTGATGTGAGCCTGTTAGAACTAAGCGCGCGCGATCAAGGAATCAAAACGACCGTTCGATGAGAAAAACACCTCAATGAAGAGGTAGTTTTTTTTTTTTGGTTTCTCTCACTCTCTCCTCCTTAATCGTGGCCGTTGATTGTCTCAGGTTATAATGGACAGGATGAAACGTACTCAACCTGTGCCTATAAAAAGGCCTGTTACGGAGAACAATTTAGGGCTTTTTGTGATTGTGCCATGATTTTACTGATGCAGGAGTGATTTTTCTTCTTCCACAATCTTCAGGAGGGTTTCTTATGTGTTTTTCCGGAAGAATCGTGACGTAGATTCTTTAGTTTGTATCAGAGCAGGTGAGCCAACACACATCGACGACATGGCACCACGGAAGGGCAAGAGTTCGTCTCAGGAGCTTGCGGTGACAGGAGGGTTGAAAGGATCAGAATTACCTATGCAGATAGGTACCTTTCCAGTCCTCAACAAACTCAACTACCAGGTTTGGGCATCTCGTATGCGACTTCACTTGGAAGGACTTGAGTTATGGGATGTTGTCAAAGTGGAAAACCCTACTAAGAAGAAAGATTGACAGGTGATGTCAATCTTATATAGCACTATCTTGGATGAGATCGCGTGCAATTTAGACGTGGATAAGACCGCGAAGCAAACCTAGAATCTCCTAAAGGCAAGGAATGGTGGAGTACCATGGTTGCGGACGGCGCAGATTCAATCACTTCGGAGAGATTATGAAAATCTTTCCATGGAAGAGGATGAGCTGGTAGTGGATTACTTCAGCAAGATTTCTTGTGTGGTAAATGAACTAAAGTGCCTCGGTGTGTTGATCACAAATGCTGAAGTCTCTGCCAAGTTGCTAAGATCTATCTCAAGCAAATTTGACTCCATTAGGACCTCCATTGAGTAGTTTCAAGAACTTGATTCGATCTCAGTGGAAGACATCCTTGGCACGCTCAAGATTCATGAAGACAAACTCTGTGATCGTTCGATCAGGAAGGAGGAGAAGGCTCTTCTTCTATAAGCCATGGGAAAGAAGAAGGAAAAAGTCACCACTGACTCTTACCGTGGTAGAGGTAGAGGCCGAGGTAGGAGAAAAGGAAGAAGCTCTTCTAAGAATGATGATAGTGATGATGAATCATCACAAAGCGATAAGTCCAAAGTCACTTGCTACAACTGTCAAAGGAAAGGGCACTATGCTAACGAGTGTAGACTTCCGAAGAAAGGCAAGCAAAAGGTTGAAGAGGAAAAGGCTAATGTTGCAAATGAACAAATGCCAGAGACCTCTCTTCTCATGGCATTTGAGGAGAATGAAGTATTGCTCCAAGGTATCTCTTATACTGATTTAACACAAGGCTTTTGGTATCTAGATACAGGAGCTACATCTCACATGACGGGAGTGAGATCTCTCTTCCATGACTTGGATGAGTCTTACAAAGGGAAGGTGAGATTCGGGGATGATTCCCAAATTGGAATTGAGGGCAGAGGTGAAATTGTCCTCAATACAAGGAGTGGAGAACAGATTATGTTATCCAATGTCTTGTACACTCCAAAGTTGAGGGCCAACATATTAAGTCTTGGGAGACTTTATGAACAAGGGTGTAATATTCACCTGTAAAGTAGAGTTCTCTCAATTCATGATCAGAAAGGAAGGCTGTTGACCAAGGTCAAAAGAAATTTAGAGAGACTCTATCTCTTGAAACTTGACATTGTGGAGAATTGTCTACACATGAGTGATGATACCTCATGGCTGTGGCATAGAAGGTATGGACACTTAAACTTTGGCTCTCTTAAATTGTTATCTTCACATGATATAGCAAGTGGAATTCCAAAGATTCGCAAGGAAGAAAGTCTTTACTTAGATTGTATCAGGTCAAAACAAGTGAGAATCCCTTTTCCTTCGACCACTACCTTCAAAGCATCTAGACCACTTGAGCTGGTCCACGGGGATCTATGTGATCCAATTGATCTGGAAACTCTGGGAGGAAGTAGGTATTACTTACTAATTGTAGATGATTATATGAGGATAATGTGGATTTCCACAATTAAGAAAAAATCAGAAGCCTTTGAAGCTTTCAAGAAATTCAAGTCGGTGGCTGAAGCCGAGAAGGGTGTGAAAATTGGGTGTCTGAGAACAGATCAAGGAGGAGAATTTAACTCCATTAATTTCTCCAAGTTTTGTGAAGAGAATGGCATCAGAAGGTAGTTAACTACTCCATACTCTCCACAACAAAATGGGGTTGTAGAGAGGCGCAACCAGACCATTCTAGACATGGTAAGATCTATGTTAAAGTCAAAGTGCTTGCCTAGAGAATTTTGGGGAGAAGCTGCCAATACGACAGTTTATTTGTTGAATAGATCCCCTACTAAAAGCCTTCATAACCAGACACCTTATGAAGCTTGGACAGGAAGGAAGCTTCAAGTTCATCATCTTCAAATTTTTGGCTGTATTGTCCATGTAAAGAAATGGGGAAATAGCTTGAAGAAATTGGATGACAGAACCACTCCCATGATTTTTCTCGGTTATGAAAAAGGGGTAAAGGGCTTTCGAGCTTTTGATCCTACAACAAGATCAGTTCACATCACTATAAATGTCACATTTGAAGAGGAAAAATGTTGGGATTGGGAGAATTCTAATGTGAAAATAAAGATAGGATTGAATTTGTCCTACTCTATTTTCACTCCAAGAGTTGATCAGGTCAACATTGATGGCGAACAAGTTGATCCAGCAGAGAATGAACCTAATGATCAAAGAGAAGCAATTTCAACTGAAGCCTTAAGTTCCTTTGATCCTCCTCAGACTCAAAGATTTAAAGATCTTACTCAGCTATATGCTGAAACTTGAGAGCTAGTGAATGAAGATGAAGTCTGCTATTTCACAACAGAAGATGAACCAGAGTCCTTTTCTGAAGCTTTGAAGACTGAAGTTTGGAGATCTATGATGACAGAAGAATTAGGACAAATTGAAAAAAATGAAACATGGAGTTTGGTCACTCTACCTCAGGGCTACAAGCCCATTGGGCTGAAGTGGGTCTTCAAAATTAAGAAGAACCCATCTGATGAAATAATAAAGCATAAAGCACGTCTGGTTGTGAAGGGCTATATTCAAAGGTATGGCATTGACTTCACTGAGGTATTCTCACCTGTGGCTAGATTAGACACTATAAGGGTCTTACTAGTAGTGGTAGCCCAATTTAGTTGGAAAGTCCATCATATGGATGTTAAATCGGCATTTTTAAATGGATATATCCATGAGGATATATATGTCAGGCAACCTGAAGGGTTTGAGATTGAAGGCAAGGAGCACATGGTCTACAAGCTGAAAAAAGCATTGTATGGCCTGAAGCAAGGTCCTAGAGCATGGTATGCTAAGTTGGATAAAAGTCTTCATTCGTTGGGCCTGACTAGAAGTGGCTATGAGCCTACAGTCTACTTCAAAAGGAACATTAACTCTCAGTTCTATGTGAGAGTTTATGTGGATGATCTGCTTATCACAAGATATCCAGAAGGAGTCATTGGTTTTAAGAAAAATATGTCCAAGATGTTTGAAATGATAGACTTGGGTTATCTCTCTTCGTACCTGGGGATTCAGGTGAGCCAAATTGAAGGTGAGATATGTTTATCCCATAAATCTTTTGCATTAAAGATACTTCGAACCTTTGACATGGAAAATTGCAATTACTCTATTACTCCACTAGAAGTTAGACCGAAATTTGAAGAAAAAAGGGGAGAGCCAAAGGTGGACTCTACATCATATAGAAGCCTCATGGGCTCCCTAAGGTATCTCACTCACACAAGACCTGATTTATTATTTAGTGTGAGTTTTCTCAGCAGGTTTATGGAGAAACGTTTGCTTGAACACTTCAAATGTGCCAAAAGGGTACTTCGGTACATTAGAGGCACGCTTGATTTAGATTGAGATAAAAAAAATGTGGAAGTTTTTCACTGAAAGGCTTCAGTCACAACTGACTATGGAGGAGACATGGATGAAAGGAAGAGTACTTCAGGCTTTCTTTTCTTCCTGGGAGAGAATGTGGTTACCTAGGTGTCGTAGAAACAAAAAATTGTGGCCCTATCTTCGTGTGAAGCAGAGTATGTATCTCTGACGCTTGCAGCTTGTCAAGGAGTTTGGCTAGTTGATTTCCTCGGCGAATTGATTGGTATAAACCTGAAACCAGTCAAGATTCATGTTGACAACATGTCAGCCATCGAGCTTGCAAAGAATCCAGCCTTCCACAGCCGGTCTAAGCATATCAAGATTCACTATCACTTCGTACGTAAGTGTGTTGAAGATAAAGAAGTGGAGGTTGCTCATGTGCCGACGGAAGAACAACGGGCTGACATTCTTACAAAGTCTCTCAGTCGGGTGAAATTTGGCAAATTCTGCAAGACAATTGGAGTCCAGGATGTATTTCATCAAGCGTGAGCTTAAGGAGGAGCTTGTTGGAACTAAGCACGCGCGATCAAGGAATCAAAATGACCGTTCGATGAGAAAAACAACTCAATGAAGAGGCAGTTTTTTTTTTTTGGTTTCTCTCACTCTCTCCTCCTTAATCCTGACGTAGATTCTTCACAGCCACCTCCGGAGGCGGACGCAGAGCGGCGACGCAGACACCCAGAGGTCCAGTGCCACGGATGCGGAGACCCACCCTGGCCCCCTCCAAGATCCTCCCCCTCCGCCGGAGCACAACGGCGACGGTGGTGTCCACGGCGACGACGACGGCGTTGCGGTGCCGAGAAGGTCCACCTTCTCCTTGCTCGGTTCCTTCGCCGGCGGCCACTCGAAGACGGTCACCGGCATTGCGCTCCCCTCGGGCTGCCACAAGATCTTCACGGGGAGCGCCGACGGGACCGTGTGCGTGTGGGACAAGAACAACGACGGCGACAGCAACGAGCACACGCCGGCGCAGGTGATCGAGTTGGTCGGCCCTGTCTCTTCCCTGATCGCAGAAGGCGCCTGGTTCTTTGCCGGCGCACGCGGCCAAGTACACGCGTGCAACACAAGCTCCGGAAGGGACCACATCCTCCCGGGGACCGGCGGCCAGGTCTCCACGCTGGCCTCCAGCGACGACGCCATCTTTGCCGGCCTGGAGGACGGAAGCATTCTGGCCTGGAAGGCCATCCTCGACCCCATCTCCGGGGAGGACAGCGTCCGCATCGAGCCGGCGGTTTCTCTGCGCGGCCACACGTCCGGCGTCACCTCGCTGGCCGTCGGCAGGGGCCGCCTCTACTCCGGCGCCCAGGATGGTTCCATCAGAGCGTGGAACATTGGCTCCATGGAGGCCGTGGAAGAGTTCGACACCCTCCCGGCGGCCCACGGCGGCGCGGTGACGTCTCTGCTCTGCTGGTGCGACTACCACCTCTCCGTGTCGCTGGAGGGCACGGTCAAGGTCTGGCGGCAGGCCGACAAGGACGATGGGAGGCCTGGGCTTGAGGAGGTGTACGCCCACCACGAGCAACAAGGCGTCCTCCTCATCAGCGGCACCGCCGACGGCCACAGCGGGGCGGTACTCAACTGATCCCTCAGCGACGGCACCGTCCGTCTCCGCGATCTCCCCACCTTCCACGACCGGGGCTGCATCGAGTGCAGTGGCCAAGCTCGAGCGCTGCATTCCGCCGGCGCCGGGGGTTTCTTCATCGGCGACGCCTCCAGCCAGATCCGCCAGTGGAGATGGTCCTCCCAGTGTTAGATCTCCCATCTCCATACTCCACAGCTGCACGTGCTTCAGGATACTCTCTCACTCTGTAAACACGGTTATCTGATTTCACAAAAAATGGATGCACCAGTTTATTCAAACTCGAGACGCCATAAAATCTCTCGATGATGATGATGATGATGATGGGGATGCCCTCTAAATTTCTTTTTGATGTTCATCCTCGCATACGACCTTCCTTCATCAGATAGGAACTGCAAACCAACTATCCATCCATGGAAGCCATCATGAGATTCATGGCCCTGTTTTCGGTAGTCCTTCAAGCCTGTCCGAATCCGGGGACCTTAGGAGCTACCTCAGTGCATCATTTGACTCCTACGTTGCCTTCTTTGAGTTCCCAGGATTTGGTTCATGGGATTCGTAGGGGCGCGCCAGGGCCATGCAGCAGTGCAACATGAGGTTGACATCCGAGTTTCACATTCGAGGGGTCCCCAGTCACCCCGCTCAAGTGACAACTCACGCGTCTAGTCTGGACGTGCCCGTCTACCCAACCAGGGGAATCCGGCCTTCTCGGACGCAGAGTGGGCCAAAAAGTGATATTAAGAACCCGACCAGACAAAATCTGAACTTGGCCGCGAGTTCCATAACTGCTTAGGCGCATCGTACGTCCAAAATTTTTCGCTCCAAGTACTCATGACTTGATCGTCCACGAGGAAAAAGCCGAGAAAAATATCCAGAGAGCTCTGAAACCTTTGTTCCTCAATTTTGGTTGAGCCTTGCTTTAGAAATTCTGTACGCAAAAGCATAGCTTGGAGCGCATAATTAGGTGTTTCTTCATAGGTCAACCATTATAGATCATGTAGGCAGCACAACTCTACCAACTGGCTAGGTAATTGAAAACTGCCTAATCTGTGGGATGTCAGCTAAAGTCAAAGGAAATTTTTTGAATTCCACTTCAGAACTTAATTGGAGAACTGCGATTCAGATCCCAATTGACCAATTTCATTGATCATGTTATTTCAAAAGTGTCATGAGTACGCGGATCACACTTTCAGTAATGTGACACATAATACTCCAAATGTTCTTTAATATATACTAATATATTTTTGAATATTTGTTAGCAATTTTCTATGCTCTTTCAGACGTATAAAATGAATGTGCTTGGAAGTAGTGATCTTTCAGGTTTTATTATTTTTGTGCAAGGGAATATAATAAGTTTATTCATCAGGGCTTAAGGTTTGATTTCCCTATGTTTTTGGACATACCATATGCCCTCATTATTCATGTATACTTGTTGGGTACCAGGTTGTTCCGCTAATTTCTTTTGATTCTCTAGATTTTCAAAAAAGCTTATGTTTCCTTCTCTTTTTTTACATATGCTCTTTCTCATTTGCTTGGTCACCATTTCCTTTTTCCCTCTGATTTCTGAATTCAATTTGCAGTTTAATGATGTCATGAGATAATGCTTATATCTTGTGGTTCTTAAAATTTTATCTACATCTTGTTGAAGTCTAATTGGTTACACACTTTTTTCGCCTTTTCCTTTAACCATTCATGATTCGCCTTTTCTTGACTCAAAATATTTCATTTTATCTTCCAGACTATCATTCACTAAGGTAAGAAACTTTCAGGTGTTTTAAAAAACTATTTGTTCCCAAATTTAAAAGAATAGTTGGTACAGCTTTCTCATCTACATAGTCTGATCTTTTAGATCTTCCTCTTTTTAGGTTTCTATGAGATCATCCATTTCTTTTATTGAGTTGTTGATAAAAATTTTATTGATGAACTTTTGTATTCATACTTCATCCTTTCTATTCATCTATTGCAATAACTTTTAACTTCTTGATGTCTTTCCATTTGCTATTATGAATGCAAATTGGTTGATAATTGAATATGTAAGATTGACACTTTTGTGTGTGTTGTTTAAATGTGTCAAGCATTCTATACTTTCAATTATGCATATCATTCTTTTCATTGTATTAGAAATAGTAACATTTAAGGTGTTAATATTTGAGATTAAGTAATTCTCTACTTTAGGAATGCTTGGGGGTAAAAGATTATTAACTAAAGAATCATCTTTAAGTGAAAGACTAAGCACATAGCCTTGGTAAAGTCACCAAAAATCATGTAAATGTTTTTATAATGAATTGAAAGATGACCTAAGCTTAATATGTAGTGGTTATCAGCTTTAATTCATTCTAGATAGATTCCATTAAATATCTTGTACATCAAGTCAACAAGAAAATGAGAAAAATGGTAATATATTTATGTTTATTAGAGAGCATTTTGACAATAGTTGAGCAGTCCTTTTTTAGTAAATGGTAAATGTAAAATTATGATTCGATCCAATTGTGAATTTCAGAAGCTTCAATTCAAAGTTGGACATAAATAGTCGTAAGAATAGAAAGTTTCAAAGTTTGAAATGTCTGAATCTCATGACAAGTGTATAAGAAAATGTAAGAGTTTCAATTAAGGAGATATGATAAAATAGAGAAATAAGTATAGTAAGAAGGCTTATTATAGGAGAAGAATTTGGGATTAAAAAAATATACATATACATAACGGTTTGATGCTCAATATCAAGTTTACATGTTGCATCCATTGGCAAAAATTAAATGGATACTTCCTACTCATCCATTAAATTTGACAAGCTCTCAACTCAATTACCATAGTCTTTGATGTCTGTCAGCCCCTTAACTATGCAGTGAGGAGAGTGTGTATTAGGTAAAATTATGAGATGCTCATAGTAATAATTGGTTTGATAGTATGTCCCTAGGAGATGATCTTAAATTTAGGTGGCTATTTTTTTGAATATTTGAGTGGCTATAGAAATGTTGATCTCGTGGAATATATGAAAATAAGTGATAATATATTAAAATTCTCTCTAAGACTAGAACTGGTCGTGGCTATAAGAACATTAAATGTATGATATTTCAATGAGTTAACTCTTTTCAAAGATTAAATAAGGGATTAAATTATTTTAGTTCTTTGATATGCTTGATATTTAGTAAATATAAAAGTGTCCATATATGATTCAATATAGAGTTGCTAAATAATTACTTAAGAATTTACTAAACATACTTAGGAGAAATAGTACTGAATTTATGTATTTTATTGAACAAATACAATTAGTCTTATTTAAATGACATTGAACTATCACCCATTTTGGATTGAAATTATGGATTCCAATATATACAATCTAGTTTAAACAAACTAAGCACTGGTTTCTCTTAATGATATAGGATTTTGAAAAGGTATATCATAGTTTCTAAGTGAATGAGTTGAGAATCATTTATGAAAACACTAGTATTTCGAGATAATATAAAATAGGAGATATTTTCAATTTAACTTCTCTATAAAGAAAGAACTTTCTTAACACTAATTAGAGATAAAAAGTCATCTTTGATTCCCCATGAACTTAATAATTCTTTTGAATTTTTCTTTAGATATTTCACAAAGAAGTTGTGACATTCTTTCCAACAATTCAGTCAACATAAATTTATTAAGTTGAAGAGTATTACTCAAACATTGGGAAACTATCTTAGATTAAATCAAAAGGACAATACCTTCTATATTCAATCAAAATATTCTCACAAAGAGGACAAATAAAATGAAACCTAAAACATAATCCTTCTTATTACAATTATGGAAGAACCAAAAATCTATGTTAATCTTTGTATTGTTGTGATGATGACAGTTCTTGTTATTTCTTGTGAGATAAAGTGGTGCTAAACTATTATCTTTCATTAGTGGGAATTGTTTATTTTAAAAATAATTTAGTCTTTCCGAGCTATGAATAGAGATTTAGATTTCTAGCTGAAATTTTAAAGTAATTAATTCATTAAATAATAGGCTTGCCTCTTAGAGCGGTAGATCTACAAGATACTTTTTAAATGAAGCATCAAAGGAGTTGATCTTGTCAATTAGATTTGTGTTGAACAATCATTAACTAAAATCCAAGGGTATCAGATATTGGATGTAGATAGGAGGTCAAAACATCTTACTATTAAAGAGTTTGGGATTAGAAAACAAGTTAAGTCTAGTAAATAGTCAAAGTAAGTTAATCAACCTTTTTTAATCTTAGTGCTCGTCAAAGCACAACAAAACTAATATAATAGGCTCGGTGTGCTTTGTGAGAGATCAGTACTCTTATCCCAACGCACACGTAGATAGATCTTAATCAACAAAAGATCAGTCAACACATATAGGTAGATCTCAAATAAATTTAAGAAACAAATGAAAAATATCAAAATCCTAAAATGGTCTCCCCTTCTTGTTGTTCATCTATGGGATGCCATCATATGTAATTTATAATATATAGCACATTTTAGTGATAGATTCGAGTGTCACCATTCTATTTGACTCCTTGACATATAATCTACTGATCAAAATACTTTGTCTTAGGATGTACCAATAATGTCTTTCTACAATAGTTAATGAGTAAGCCACTCATTATTAATGATACTTGCTTAATTTTTCAATAATCGAATCTTTGATAATATCTCATTTTATTAGATGTAATATGCATTAACATAATAAACTGTTGGATGAAATTTAAGAAAATAAATTAGATTTTTTAAATAAAATTATTTTTAAATCCTTTAATATTTTTATGAATTTTAGTTACTTTTTATGATTTATTTTAGATTAAAATGAAAAATATACTATTTGGTAAAATAAATAAATAATATATATCTATTATCAAGCATAGTTGTCTAATTTCTACCAAATCGAATGCTTGTAAATGTGCCACATCACTCCTTTTCTAGTGGTGAATCAATGGCAATTTGATACTTCTATCACACTAATATTTTTTAATTTCTAAGGATGCACCATGCACCCCCTACTGATTTGATTAAACCTGACAGATTGTAGTGGAGTGATTTGACATCATAAAGAGTGCTATATACTCCCAAGAGTAAGTGACTGATTGGATAGGGGAGAGTGTGCCACGCAACTAGTGCACTTAGGTCACAAAGGGGCATATCAGCATTTATTGATTATTTCTAATGATGTTCACTGGTGACAACCATTCTCTACACAATTAGAGCCTCTAGTAACTAGCAAACCCTCCTAACTCCATCAGTTACACCCAACACCTCTAACAAGTGGCCACAAGTCTTTTCCTTCACTCTAGACATTAGTAACAGTAGCATCAAACCCTCACTCCATGAAATACTTCTAGCGATTGAGATAAACATCACTGAATGATATGTCTGCACCTTACAGTGTGGTGTGACATGACTAAAAGATACAAAGCAATTGCACTAGCATCTCTTGTTGGTCTAGAGGCAAACCCATCGAAGAAAAACATTAATTTTGGATTTATTTCTCATTTTATCCACTTTTTGTCATGAATGATAACTTTCAGACATTCAGTAGAAATAATCAGAAGAACACATGAAATACTTAATCAAAAGGGCACCTTTCTATCTCAAACCCTTTGTAACTCATAGTGAATCACCTAGTGATGATTTTGAATCATTTACCACCAATTTTGATTGAGAAATTCAGCTAAAATTCCTTGCCATTTTTTCTCTAAGTAGAATGTTCTTCTCACAATCTTTTGGTGATTTGTCTCCAATTAGTTATTGATTTTTTGATTTTATAGTTTCATTTGAACTATTTATTAATAATCAGTGCAAAATTGATTCAAAGAATTTTCAATGTGAATCACACCCTTTTCATAAATTCTCTTTTGCATATTTGTCGGAAATCCTAGCCAACATAGGTGCAAGACACATTGACCACAATTTTCTCTCTCTCCTAATTATCATCCATTTTCTTTTCTCTCTCCTCTCCTCCACCTAAAAATTTGTCTAAAATTCTTCTTAACCCCATTTCTATCTCCCAAAAATTCATTCAAATGTCCCTGCAAAATGCCATGTCAATCCCCCGAAATTCCTTCCTCTAATACCTTTTAAATCCTATGTCTATCTCTCTTTTTTCACTATTTATTAAACACTAGTTTCTATTATTTAATTCATAAAAATTCTAAAAATTTTAAAATAACTATAATAATAAAATAAAAATTAATATAAATGAAAATTTATTCCTATCCTCTATGTTCAACTTGAGACTCATTACTTTACTGATTATTCATCAAGTTTTAGTTCTAAATATTATTAGATTATGGGTATTCAAATTCAATGATAAATACCCATCAATCTTCATCCTAAATTTATATTTTTACTATTGTTTCTTTCATATGTAATTTTTTCTTATAAATAAGGATGGTATGCGGAGTGAGCTCTTCTCTAGGTTATATCTTGATATACAAATTATTAGGTCTACCCCTTGAGAAAATTGCTTTCTTGCCTATATAAAAAGGCTTTGATACGAGTTTTGGGTTTTACAATGCACTAAGATCAAAAAGAGGGTTGTATTAGTATATTTTCTCTAGTCGTTTTGATAAAATGTCTTTTCTAAATAGATCTTTTAGTTACTATTTTGATAAAAGGTATTGACTAGGGGTGAATGGAACAGTACATATGATTACTTTAGAGTTTGATGGTTGAGATTTGGCTTGAAGCCTTATCAACTGTAGATAGCTGTCTAAAATATCCCTCATTCTCAATATTTTTTTTAATATAAATTTTCTATTCAAAAGGTTGAGGTCATGATAGAGGTAAAGAAGAATTTACTTAATTGGTTATCCATTAGATGTCCTCAATATGTCTAAGTAAATCTTAGGTGAATATGTTTCTAGTTTTCACTCATCTTTCAATGTCTATTTTGTATAATCTCAAAGGTTACGTGAAACGTCAAGATGGGGGGACGCATTAGTTTTCTACTAGTTTTGGATTTCCTTTTGCCGAATACATTCTAACTAGGTTTTTGGTTCACCACTTTGCACAACTTATCTTTCATGCTCTTATTGCAAACTCTTTTTAGATTTCCTCTCTCACACAAAGAAGAGGTTATCTTTTCGTGCTAGCTCACCTCTTAAGTGGCCAATTCAAGTCTTAGAGGATTCTTCCTACATAATTTCATATTTCCCTCAAAAGTATACACTAATTTTCATGAGATCAATAACTCAATTAGGCAATTCAATCTTTGTAGTGATCTAACCCTTCATCGGCTAAACTAGGCACAAAGTAACTTACAACTTCGCTGAAAACCTCTCCCCTTACCACCCAGTTACCAATATGCCTGATAGAGAGCTTGATCAAGAGATTTGGAAGGATGCTTTGAACACCAAGAGACTACATGAAGGCCAAATGAAATAAAGATGCATTATTGGAATCAAAAACAATACAAATAAGCATAAAAAAAGTTTATGGAAGAACTGGGTTGTGCAGTTGTCGATCAAATTTTTAGCCAAATACAATTGATTTGTGTAGGTGTAGTGTATTTCCTACACCTCCAATCGATGGTTGACAATCTTAACAATTGTCACTTGCTAAAACCGAATAGTGAAACTGATTCGACTCCAAGCGCACCGTGGCATCTAGAGAAGGATCTTTGGAAGAAATTCTTCACCATTTGTATCGGGCGAAGAATGGGGAAGTCTTCTGGAAGAAATTCAGCCTCTATAGCAGCTGAATGAGGGGGAAAATTAGACAAAATCCATCATTTGTATCAGATGGACAAATTAGGTGAAATCTAACATCCATAGCAATCAGATGAGAGAGGTTTTGATCAGAGAAGGGGGTAGAATAATGAAGAATACATTCTTCTTCTCCAGAAACAAATATTTAATCTTCCCATGCACATATTCTGCCAATTTCCTATAGTTGTTTGTCGTATTTTTTGCCACAATCAGTGCATTCGCCATTAGCACAAAAACCCTGAAAAATATTTGATTTTTCATTAGTTTTAATTTATTATAAACGATAAAAATGAAATATATTGAATTATAACATGAATTTTTGAATTCATATTTTTCAATTTACTTGGCTAATTTTTCTCTAGAGAGTGTTGATGCCCTTGGGCATAAATTTCGATATTACAAAATATATGAGAAAATATATAATTCATGATTGATATAATTCACAAGATTATGACAAATAATTTATAGATTTCATGTAAATAAATGTATTATTCATCTTATGACATTATGACTAATATTGAGATTAAGTGGAATGATAAAGAGGTGAAGCATCACACATGGATAAATATTTGTTAGAAAATAAATATTTAATAGGTAAATGATAGTTATATTTTTAATTCATATATCCATGTTTATTTAAAAATTTAGGTGTATCTATTATTTATTAGTCACATGCATCATTAAAAGATAAAGAAAAAGGTTTGAAGTATCAAATGAGCTCTTATGAGTCTTGAATCGGAAATCTAGATGATGACATGTCAATTGCTTACGTGGAGAAAACAACCAACTTAACATTCGAATCTAAAGACGGAGTCAACAAGAAAATTATTTGTCTATGAGAGATGAATCTTCATTCAAATTTAAAATCAAATGGACTAGAGAATAGAAAGGTATTGAATTCACAATTGTTAGAGGTTGTTGCTACATGTTCTAGAAAATGATAAGTATTCAAATTGACCTTCCGACTTTGTCTCTCAAGCAAATCACGGAAATCTATTGGAAGACAAAGCCCTATAAGTAAAGGAAGCAAAGGACATCAAAAATAACGATTCTACTTCGATCTATAATAAGCTATCTCTCTCACGATCAAGATTCGTCACTACCGAACATCAATTGTGAGCAAACTATATCATACTTCTTTAATCAACAATTGGTGATGAAGATAAAGCTTGAATCTTTTGAGGAGGCTCTCCATCAGGCCCTAAGGTAACTGGGTGATGAGAGAAGAGTGAGTTTGGGTAAAGGCACAAGGTGCTCAAAGCCCTATTTAACCTAGAAGGGGTTGGATCTCTATAGAGGTCGAACCTGAGGTATTGGGCAGCTGATCCTACTAAAATCAATGTGTATTTCTAAGGAAAATAGTAAAATACTAGTAGAAAAGATCCTCATAGACTAAAAGTAGTTAGGTGAGGGACAAACTAATATAAAAAGCTCTTGTCTCCTAGTGAGATCCTATCGAAAGAGAGAGAAAGTCATTTTGTGCATAGATAATCACATAGAGCTGTGATATTTCTAAAATACCAATTCACCCCCCTCTTGGTATTTTGTTTAGCCTCTAAACCTTTCAAAGAGTCCATCAATCATCTAACATGATTTCTGCCGATTTTTCGCTGATTTTCTAAATTTAATGATTTTTCTGAAATTTCTTCGATATTTCTATAAGATTAGAATAATTGTATAAATATTGTTAAAAATAAAATAAAAAAATAAAAACATGTCAGGAAATACTTCATCATATTACTTGATTAATGTTTTCATGTAATTCTTAGAAATGAACATTAAAATCATATAAATCATTATTCATTTATGAATAATGATAATTATATTTTACCTACACTCATCTTACCATTTAAAGATTTTTTAGCAAATATTTGTTTATATAAATATTGTCCTTAACTTATTCATCAATCAATTTGATCTTAACTATTAATCTATTGGATTAAATGATTATTTATCATCTCATGAGGTAAATAAATAATTGAGAGCTTGAAATATATTCAAAAACTGATGATTATGTGACTATTAAGAAAATCAAATTTATCTCACAATAAATAATGAAGACATCACCCTACAATGTTTTAAAAGGATAATATTTACTAGGAGTAAGTGAATTCTTCAAACAAGGGTGGTGATTATGAGAACTTGAATTTTGTCTTACTCTACTAATAAACGTATTGGCTAGGAGCAAACAGAACAATAGTAAACATGTGCACTACTAATGATTACTTTAGAGTTTGATGGAAGATGTTTGGCTTGAAGCCTTATCAAGTGTAGATAGTTTTCTAAAATCTCTCTCATTCTCACTTAATCCTTTGCATATAAATTTTGTTTTCAAAAGTTTGAGGTTGTGGTAGGGGTAAAGAAGAATTTACTTAATAGGTTATCCATTCTATGTCCTCAATATGTATAAGTAATCTTAGGTAAATCTTCCCCTAGATTTCATTCATCTTTCAATTTCTCTCTTGTAAGATCTAAAAGGTTACGTGAAACATCAAGTCAAGGGGTGAAATAACTTTTTTACAATTTTGGATTTCCTTTCTATGGGTAAAATCTCATGAGGTAAATAAATAATTGATAGTTTGAAATATATTCATAAATTATTATAAGCTAGTGCAAAAATGTCTCAAGTGAATAAATAATCTTTTCATAAATATAATACCAAAACGTATGCCTAACGACATCAACATATTTTTCAGATAAATGACCCTAAATTGCAACATTTGGGAATCTGATACATCACATCTAGAAACCAGAAACCAGGATACATTATCTAAATTAACTCACAATCCCATTCAAGTATAATGTTAGTATCAACTTAAATTAGTTTAGTAAATTTCTGATAAACAGAATGAGACTTTAAGTAGGAAAGTCAAAACCTGATAACAATGTTCATAATCATAATATAATCAAGTTAACAACATAATCAAAATCTAACAAGTTGGATCACCACCTCATGGTTCACTAAATAAATGGAATGAGTCTCATCAATAAAATTTTTATTTATAGCATTAAAATATAATTAGCTAATACATCAAACATAAAATTTATTGTGTAAGCTTTTACTTTTATATTTTACTTTATGAAATCTCACTGATCCTTATATGTCAATCATTACTTTCTTATCCTGGAATATTATATAAATATCACTAATTTTTGCATAAATATATGATACGGTAATTTCACATAATAAAATAAAGCAATCATATCAATTTTGTGTTTTTTAGTAAGAAATATAATCAATGAAGCCTCATCTAAATGTTTAAAAGTATTATATTGAGTTATACATAATCAATTCAACATTTAATTTCATGTCAGATATATTTCAAATAATGCATAATACTAATCCTTCTCATTTAATACTATATTTTCTTATCATCAAAACATACATTATATGAGACACATGACATTACCACGTTGTGATTATAACTCATGTGAGATAGGTCAATATAGGTGCTCCTACTTCTGTCAAGAAATGATGGGTCCTGTTGAAGGCTTAGTACTACATGATAATGGTGAGTATAGGAGTGATTTTGTTTGACAAGAGCAATTTAGTATGTCATTCCAAGCCTTTGCTTTTTCAACACTTTCTAATTTTCAATAGTTGTAAAATAGGGACAAAAAGAAATAATCATAATATAGTTATAAAATGATACGCACTAAGCAGTAATTACTAAAAAAAGTTTAATACTAGTTAAGAAAGTCCAATGTGATTGCAAGATAATCTGCAAAACTCATTATTATCTCTCACTATGCTATAAGAGTAATTGAAAAAGAGTTTTATTGCAGCCCTTAGTAAAGCCCCACATAATTTCATCTTTGTTAGTGCCAATAACATAAATATAAGACACCCTTATACATCTTGTGCGAAGCAAAAGAGTTTAATGTGTTTTTTGGGTTTCAGTTAGATACTAAAGCTGATGCACTACAAAAGGAGGACATGAAGTCTGCTACAAGAGGGATCAAGATGTCATTAAAGCCTATTAGTAATGTTTTTTTATCATTCAAACAAGAAGAGACCTTGGTAATAGAGTGAACATCCCCCATTCAAACTTGTCATCCACCACATCAATGAATAAAATATTTTTGGCAATTCCAGCTGCCGTATTTACTGTCCTTCCATAGTTTCCAACCACCTTCAAGCAACTGCAATGAGTTCTTTTCTTGAGCGTTATTTCTCGTCAAAGCCTAAGTATTTCTTCTAAAGTTACACTCTATATAATATGATTTCCTCAATAATGGCGCAAGCCCGCTTAACTTAGGGGGAATTACAAACCAAATACTTGATGATCTATGACGGCGCTAAGAACTGACTGATATGTCAATTACATGACGTGATGACGCTCTTCAATTCATTCTTAATTGCCTCTCCAAGTTCAGCGTATCAGTGAGTTCTTAGTAATTGACATATCAATCCAACTCATTGCAAAATTAAATACCTCGCGTCCGGCAGCTCCCCGCGTCTCGAAAATCAAATCGGCGATTCAAGAAACGTCTTCTGTTTTCCCGCCGTGGTCCCTTAATAAGAGCTCCCTTCTCCCAACACATCCCCATCTTCTCTCCCACCAGATCCCCTTCTCCAGATCGCCTTCCTCCCTCCGTCCGGAGAGCGCTGCCTGATCTGCCATGGCTGTCGAGGGCGTCTTTCGTCCAAGGGGCCAGATCCACGATCGCCGTCGGCCGTCTTGTTCGCCGTCGTCCAGGACGGCGGGTGCCGCCGCCCGGAGGACGGTCTGCCGATTCTGGCTTCAGGGGAGATGCACTCGCCTCCCTTGTGCCTTCCTCCACTCCCGCAACCCCCAGGTGTTGGGCGTGGGGGAACAGCCCCCCAGGCGTCAACGCCGTTCTCCGCCGAGAAGCCTCGTGTGGAGAAATCCGAATGCCGCCGCCGCCTCCACCGCGCCCCCGCATCGTCCGCCCGCCTCCGACAGCAGCCACCTCCGGAGGCGGACGCAGAGCGGCGACGCAGACATCCAGAGGTCCAGCGCCACGGATGCGGAGGCCCACCCTGGCCCCCTCCAAGATCCTCCCCCTCCGCCGGAGCGCAACGGCGACGGCGGTGTCCACGGCGACGACGACGGCGTTGCGGTGCCGAGAAGGTCTACCTTCTCCTTGCTCGGTTCCTTCGCCGGCGGCCACTCGAAGGCGGTCACCGGCATTGCGCTCCCCTTCACGGGGAGCGCCGACGGGACGGGCTGCCAAGATCTTCACGGGGAGCGCCGACGGGACCGTGTGCGTGTGGGACAAGAACAACGACGGCAACAACAACGAGCACACGCCCGCGCAGCTGATCGAGTTGGTCGGCCCTGTCTCTTCCCCGTGATCGCAGAAGGCCAACCTCCGGGTCTCCGGTTGTGAGTTAATTTTGTCTTCTAGCTTCCCTGAGTCCATATTGCTTTCAGAAGGCGCCTGGGTCTTCGCCGGCGCACGCGGCCAAGTACACGCGTGCAACACAAGCTCCGGAAGGGGCCACATCCTCCCGGGGACCGGCGGCCTGGTCTTCACGCTGGCCTCCAACGACGACGCCATCTTTGCCGGCCTGGAGGACGGAAGCATTCTGGCCTGGAAGGCCATCCTGGACCCCACCTCCGGGGAGGGCGGCGTCCGCATCGAGCCGGCGGTTTCTCTGCGCGGCCACGCGTCCGGCGTCACCTCGCTGGCCGTCGGCAGGGGCCGCCTCTACTCCGGCGCCCAGGATGGTTCCATCAGAGCGTGGAACATTGGCTCCATGGAGGCCGTGGAAGAGTTCGACACCCTCCCGGCGGCCCACGGCGGCGCGGTGACGTCTCTGCTCTGCTGGTGCGACTACCTCCTCTCCGCGTCGCTGGACGGCACGGTCAAGGTCTGGCGGCAGGTCGACAAGGACGATGGGAGTCCCGGGCTTGAGGAGGTGTACGCCCACCACGAGCAACAAGGCGTCCTCCTCATCAGCGGCACCGCCGACGGCCACGGCGGGGCGGTACTCAACTGCTCCCTCAGCGACGGCACCGTCCGTCTCCGCGATCTCCCCACCTTCCACGACCGGGGCTGCATCGAGTGCAGTGGCCAAGCTCGAGCGCTGCACTCCGCCGGCGCCGGGGGTTTCTTCATCGGCGACGCCTCCGGCCAGATCCGCCAGTGGAGATGGTCCTCCCAGTGTTAGATCCTCCATCTCCATACTCCACAACTGCACATTCTTCAGGATACTCTCCCACTCTGTAAACACGGTTATCTGATTTCACGAGAAATGGATGCACCAGTTTATTCAAACTCGGGACGCCATAAAATCTATCTCGATGATGATGATGATGATGATGATGATGATGATGATGATGATGATGACGATGATGATGATGATGATGATGAGGATGCCCTCCAAGTTTCTTTTTGATGTTCATCCTCGCATCCGACCTTCCGTCATCAGACACGAACCGCAGACCAACTATCCGTCCATGGAAGCCATCATAACATTCATGCCCCTGTTTTCGGTAGTCCTTCAAGCCTGTCCGAATCCGGGGACCTTAGGAGCTACCTCAGTGCGTCATTTGACTCCTACGTTGCCTTCTTTGAGTTCCCAGGATTTGGTTCATGGGATTCGTAGGGGCGCGCCGGGGCCATGCAGCAGTGCAACATGACATCCGAGTTTCACGTCCGAGGGGTCCCCAGTCTCCCCGCCCAAGTGACAGCTCACGCGTCTAGTCTGGACGTGCCCGTCTACCCAACCAGGGGAATCCGGCCTTCTCGGACGCAGAGTGGGCCAAAAAGTGATATTAAGAACCCGACCAGACAAAATCTGAACTTGGCCGCGAGTTCCATAACTGCTTAGGCGCATCGTACGTCCAAAATTTTTCGCTCCAAGTACTCACGACTTGATCGTCGACGGGGAAAAAGCCGAGAAAAATATCCAGAGAGCTCTGAAACCTTTGTTCCTCAATTTTGGTTGAGCCTTGCTTTAGAGATTCTGTACGCAAAAGCATAGCTTGGAGCGCATAATTAGGTGTTTCTTAATAGGTCAAAGCTTGGAGAGAAGACCCTTCTTCAACCATTACAGATCATGTGGACAGCACAACTCAATACCAACTGGCTGGGTAATTGAAAATTGCCCAGTCTGTGGAATTCCACTTCAGTACTTAATCGGAGAACTGCGATTCAGATCCCAATTGACCAATTTCATTGATCATGTTGTTTGAAAAGTGTCATGAGTACGAGGATCACACTTTCAGTAATGTGACACATAATACTCCAAATGTTCTTTAATATATACTAATATATTTTTGAATATTTGTTAGCAATTTTCTATGCTCTTTTAGACAGATAAAATGAATGTGCTTGGAAGTAGTGATCTCTCAAGTCTTATTATTTTTGTGCACGGGAATATAATGAGTTTATTCACCAGGGCTTAGGGTTTGATTTCCCTAAGTTTTTTGGTATTATCATATGCCCTCATTATTCATTTATACCCATTGGGTACCAGGTTGTTCCGCTAATTTCTTTTGATTCTCCTGAATTTCAAAAAAACCTATGTTTCCTTCTCTTTTTTTACTTATGCTCTTTCTCCTTTGCTTGGTCACCATTTCCTTTTTCCCTCAGATTTTTGAATTCAATTTGCAATTTAATGATGTCATGAGATAATGCTTATGTCTTGTGGTTGATAAAGTTTTATCTACATGTTATTGAAGTCTAATTGGTTACACACTTTTTTCACCTTTTCCTGTAACTATTCATGACTTGCCCTTTCTCCACTCAAAATATTTCATTTTATCTTCCAAACTATCGTTCACTAAGGTAAGAAACTTTCAGGTTTTTTCAAAAACTATTTGTTCCCAAATTTAGAGAATAGTTGCACATCAACGTAGTCTGATCTTTCTGATCTTTCTCTTTTTAAGTGTCAGTGAGATCATCCATTTCTCTTATTGAGCTAATGATGAAAATTTTCATGATTGACTTTTGTATTCCTGATTCATCCTTTCTATTAATCAACTATAATAATTTTTAACTTCTTGATGTCTATTGTTTCAATAAATTATGAATTAAAATTTTCTGATAAGTGAATACGTAAGATTGACACTTTTGCATGTGTTCGTTGTATGTGTCAAACATTCTACACATTCATTTATGCATATCATTCTTTTCATTGTGTTATAAATAGTCAAATTTAAGGTGTTAATATTTGAGATTAAGTAATTCTCTACCTTAGGAATGCTTGGTGGTAAAAGATTATTAGCTAACTATGGTAAAGTCACAAATATCATGTAAATTTTTGTATAATGAATTAAACGATGAACTAACCTTAATATGTAGTAGTTATCAGTTTTAAGTAGTTCTAGATAGATTCCATTAAATATCTTCTACATCAAGACAACAAGAAAATTAGAAAAATGGTAAGATAGTTATGTTTTAATAGAGAGCATTTTGAAACTGGTGGATCAGTACTTATTTAGATAAATGGTAAATTTAAAATAATGATTCAATCCAATTGTGAAATTCAGAAGCTTCAATTCAAGTTTTGGCACAAATAGTTGTAAGAATAGGATGTTTTGAAGTTTACAAAGTCTAAATGTCAGTACTAAAGTACAAGAGAATAAAATAGTTTTGATTAAGGAGATATGATAAAATAGAAAAATAAGTATAGTAAAAAGGCTTATTATAGGAGAAGAATTTGGGATCAACAAAATATACAAATACATAATGTTATAATGCTCAAGATCAAGTTTTTCATGTTGCATGCATTAGGTAAAATTTAGGTGGCCATTCTAGTGAATATTTGAGTGGCTTGAGAAATGTTAATCTTGTGGATTATACGAAAATAAATGATAATAAACTAAAAATTCTCTCTAAGACTAAAAATAGTCAAGTGGCTATAAGAACATAAAATGTTTGATATTTCAATTATGACACTCTTTCCAAGGCTAAATAAAGGATTAAATTATTTCAGTTCTCTGATATGGTTGATATCAAGCTAAATATGAAAGTGTCCATATATGATTCAATATACTGTGGCTAAATAATTTCTTGAGAATTTATTAAACGTACTTTGAAGGAATAGTACTTAATTTATGTATTTTATTGAATATATATGGTTAGTCTTATTTGAGTGGCATTGAATGATCACCCATCTTTGATTGAAATAATAGGATTCAGATATATACAATCTAGTTTAAGCAACCTAAGTACTAGTTTCTGTTATTGATATATGATTTTGAAAAGGTATGTCATCATAGTTTTCTAACCACTTGAATTGTGAATCATTTTTGCAAGACCCTACTATCATGAGATACTATAAAATAGCATATAATTTTCCATTTGATTTCTCTGTAAAGAAAGAACTTTCTTCAAACTAATTTGACCTAAAAAGTCATCTTTGATTCTCCCATGTGCTCAATAGTTCTTTTGAATTGTTCTCAAGTTCTTTCAATGATATGTTGTGAGATTCTTGCACACTATTAAGATAACATAAACTCATTAAGTTTGAGAGTATTATTCAAGCATTTAGAAACCATTTTCAATTAAATCAAAAGGTCAATACCAGCTATTTTTAATCAAAATATTTACATGAAGAGAAAAAACAAAATCAAACCTAAAACATAATTCTTCTTATTATAATTATTGAAGAACCCCAAATCTATGTTAATCTTTGCAATTGTTTGATGGTGACAGTTCTTATTCTTTGTTGCTAGATAAACTGATACTAAACTCTTATCTTTCATGAGCGGAAGCTGTCTATTTTAATTATAATTTAGTCTTTTAGAGTAATGAATAGAGGTTTAGATGTCTCGCTGAAATTTTAACGTAATTATCCTCATTAAATAATAGGCTTACCTCTTAGAGACATGGATCTAGAAAATACTTTTTGAGTGAAGTGTTAAAAGAATTGATCTTGTCAATTAGAAGGTTTATGTTGAACAATAATAATAATTGAAACCCGAGAATATTAGATACCAGAGCTAGACAGAGGTTGAGAGTAATATAGACATTAACTAAAGTAAATTATCAGAGTAAATTAATTTAACCTTTGATAATCTTAATGCACATCAAATCACAAGAGAACTAATATAATGGGCTTTGTGTCCTTAGTGACAGATACTTATGGTACTCTTACCCAACACACAAGTTCACTCATCAATCAACACATATAGATAGATCTAGAATAAATTTAAAAAATAAATGAAAAATATCAAAAACCTAAATTGGTCCACCCTTTTTTTACTTCATCTAAGGGATGCCATCATGTGTAATTTTTAATATATATATCACAATTCATTGATAGATCCATGTGTCACCATTCTATTAGACTCCTTAACATATAATTTGTCAATCATAATACTACTTATTTTAGGATGTACCAATAATATTTTTCTGTATTACTTAATGAGTAAGTCATTTATTATTAATGGTACATAATATTTTTAATAATAAAATTTTTATCCTAAATTTATATTTTTTATATGACCAAGTTTTCTATGCCAAAGATTCATCTGTTCTTCATCCTTTCCAGCAACAAGACAAACATTAGATTTAATCAAATTATCAAAATCTATCACATAAACATCTTTGACTCTGTCACCAGCAAGTAAAACTTCATTATTTTTATCATCCATGATTAAACATTCATTCTTTTTAAACCTAACTTCCATGTCATTGTCACATAATTGACTAATGCTAATCAAATTATATTTTAAACCATAAACAAGTAAAATATTCTTAATTAAAGACTGATTATTTAAAGGAATATTTCCATATCCTTGTATACTTTCCTTTTTATCATCTCAAATGTTACTTCTTCTCCATCCATTGGATTAAATGTAGAGAGCCATTTTTGATCTCCGGTCATATGTCTTAAACACCCACTCTCAAAGTACTATCGTGAAATGGTCCACTGGAGATCTCCTTGAAAACATAATTAAGTTTTTAGTTTGGGAACCTGAATTACTTTGGGTTTAACTATACTACCCTTAGGCACCCAAATATACTATGTTTTAGACCTATTTTCAAATTTTAATATAGGATTTATTAGGATGAGAATTAAATCTTAATCCTTCATTTCTTAATGACTTTTTCTGACTTCCGAGTAGCATATTCAATGCTCCTTGATTTCCACATAATTTATCATAAAAGGATTTCAAATTAGTAAATCTCTTTTCTAGCTCAATATCATTTTCTTTGACATATTTAATCTAAGTGTATAATATATTGTTCTGATTTTTAAGCATTTGATTTTCTATATTTAAATCATAAATCATTTTATCATGTATAACACAATCAAATGTTGAAATAGGTAAAATAGATAAGGATCTTTGGCTCTTAGGTGTTTCCTTTAATTGTGTGTTTTCATGGGGTGTATAATCTATATCCTGAGTTGAACCGCAATTAGAAGATGTGTTAGAGGAGGTGTCATCACAATTTCATCATAGATATTCAGTTTCTTGAGAAGCTGCCTATTTTTTATGGATAATCTATCAATAATTTTTGTTTGATACTTTTCTTTTTCCTTATACATTTTGATTGACTTTCTAAGTGTCTGATTATGAGTTTGTTCTATTTTCAATTTTCTTTTCAAACTGTCAACAACATGCATAAGTTCATTAAAATCTTCTTACAAAAAAGAAGAATCAGAATCGTACACCTTTGATGGCTTTGCCATTAGACATATGTTGTCTTGACTTTTTCTTTCTTCATTAGCACTTGATTCATTGTCACTCCATGTTGTCATTATTGTCGTCTTCTTCTTCTTTCTTTATTTTAACATTAGGCAGTCGGCTTTGAAGTGACCTAGTTTCTTACATTTAAAACATAGGTCAACATTTTCAGGTTGCATATTCACATCTTTTGTGTGCCTGAAATTCTTCTTTCTTTTGCACAACACATTTAACCTCTTAGTTAGTAGGGCAATCTCATTTTCATCATCTCAAAATTCAATGCATTTAAGGGAAAAATTGTTCTCACATTTTTCAACAAGTGATTTACTTCTAGCTACATCAGCTTCATGTGTTAGAAGAGAGACAATAATATAATTAAGAGAGGTTACATTTAAATCCTTAGATTCAATTATTATTATTTTTTTGGCCATCCCATCCCATCATCCTCAAAGATCTGAGTAATTTTCTACTCAATTTAATGTTAGAAAAGTTTTTCTAAGATTTTTTATCCCATTAACAATTCATCAAATCTTTTAACATAGTTATGAATAGATTCACCTTTTAACATTTGAAATAATTCATACTTGCTCACCAAAATGTCGATTTTGGTTTCTTTTACCTATGAAGTCCCTTCAAATGTCATTTCGAACTTATCCCATATTTTTTTGGCTGTCTCACAACTTTGCACATGATTAAACACAGAAATATAAATAACACTTAATAAAATATTCATGACCCTTATATTCAATGTGGAGTTCTGTTCCTCTATAGATTCATCATCAGATTTTTCTAGTCCTTTTTTATCATACATCAAATTTGATAGTTAGTTCCATCAAACATAGGTGGTCTAGGGTTTGAAAATTTGATACTTTCACTAGCCATAGAATCTACTCCTTGAGATGTGTAAATATCTGTAAATTAATGTTAGCTCTAATACCAATTGAAAGATTTAGAGGCTAGACAAAATACCAAGAGAGGGGGTGAATTGATATTTTAGAAATCTCAGATTTTCTTCTCGAATGATAGATGTGTAAATGCACATGTTAACACTACTCTGCGTGATTATCTTTGTGCGAGATGACTTTCTCTCTCTTTCGGTAGGATCTTACTACAAGGTTAGATCTTTTTATACTAGTTCTAGTCCCAGAGGATCTTTCCTAATGGTATTTCACTATTTCTCTCAAAAATACACACTAATTTTAACGGGATTAGCTGCCCAACACCTCAATTTCGACCTCCATAGAGATCCAGCTCCTTCCGGGTCAAATAGGGCTTAGAGCACCTCGTGCCTTTGCCCAAACTTACTCTCCACTCACCACCCAATTACTTTAGGGCCTGATGGAGAGCCTCCTCGAGAGATTCAAGCTCCTTTTTGATCATCAATCATTGATTAAAGAAGTATGAAACAGTTTGCTCGCAGTTGATGCTCGGTGGTGACAAAAATAAGTCTATTTATCATGAGTTAAGGCTAAAAATATCATCTCATTAAATTATTAACTCATGATAATGAACACTTATCAAATACATTCTAACAAGGTTTTTGGTTCACTGTTTTGCACAACTTATCTTTCTTGCTCTTATTGGAAGCTCTTGTTAGATTTTCTCTCTCACACAAAGAAGAGTTGATCTTTTTGTGATAGCTCACCACTTAAGTGGTTAATTCTAGTCTTAGAAGATTCTTCTACATGGTTTCATATTTCCCTCAAAAGTATACACTAATTTTCATGAGATCAATAACTCAATTAGGCAATTCGATCTTCGTAGTGATCTAACCCTTCATGGGCTAAACTAGGTACAAAGTAACTTACCACTCCACTGAAAACCTTTCCCCTCACCACCTAGTTTCTACTATGCTTGATAGAGAGCTTGATCAAGAGATTTGGAAGGGTGGTTTGAACACCAAGAGACTACATGAAGGCCAAATGAAATAAAGATGCATTCTTGGAATCTAAAAACAATACAAATAAGCATCAAAAAAAGTTTATGGTAGAATTGGGCCACACAAGTGTCGATTAGATTTCTACCCAAATACAATCGATATGTGTAGGTGTGGTGCACTAATTGGTTTCCTACACCTCCAATCAATGATTGACAATCCCAGCAATTGTCACTTCTAAACCAAATAGCAAAGGTAATTTGACTACGACCATGCCGCAACATCTAAAGAAGGATCTCTAGAAGAAATTCTTCACCATTTGTATTGAGCAAGGAATGGGGAAGAATTCTAGAAATAATTCAGCCTTTGTAGCAGCTAAATGAGGGGAAAATCAGACAACATCCATTATTTGTATTGCATGGACAGATTAGGCAAAACCTCATGTTCGTAACGGTCGGATGAGAGGGGTTCTGATTAGAGAAGAGGGTAGAATAATCAAGAGTACATTCTTCTTTTAGGAAAACACCTTTTTAATCTTCCCATATACATATTTTGACCATTTCCTATACTTATTTGTTGTATTTTTGCCCCAATCAATGCATTCGCTGTAAGCACGAAAACCCTAAAAAAGATTTGATTCTTTGTTAGTTTTGATTGATTATAAATGATAAAAATTAAATGCATTGAATTATAACATAATTTTTTGAATTCATTATTTTTCAATTTACTTGGCTAATTTTTCTCTGGAGAGTCCATCAATCATCTCACATGATTCCTAAATATTTCTATAAAATGAGAATAAATACATGTGAGGAAATATTCTCTAAAATAAAATTAAAAGATAAAAACATGTGAGGAAATACTTCGCTATATTACATGATTAATGTTTTCATGTAGTTCTTAGAAATTAACATTATAATCATTTAAATCATTTAAAATCTAAAAGTTCGTATTTAAATATTTTAAATCAAAAAGTTCCTATTTAAAGTATTTTGCAAGCATTTTAATTTAAATTAAATCATTAAAAACTGAAATATTAAGTATATAATCATCTAAATATTGAGAGTTGTTATTACACTAGTCATTTACTCCACATAATGAGTCAATGCATTGATATCTAATTTTCAGTTTTGAGGTTCAAGTTTCGTAAAAGCTCTTTTTCTGTTTCTTTTTGGAATACATGTTGCTCATCTTAAATGGCTGAACTTAAAGGGTCATCAAATATTCATAAATGAATAATGATAATTTTATTTTACCTTTGCTCATTTCACCATTTAAAGATTTTTTTGCAAATATTTATTTATATAAACATTGTGCTCAACTTATTCATCAATCCTTGTGATCTTAACTATTTATCTATTAAAGTAAACGATTATTTATAATCTCATGAGGTAAAAAAAATATTGAGAGCTTGAAATATATTCAAAAACTACTATAAGTTTGTGCAAAAATGTCTAAATTTGTCTATATGATTCAACACCTAATGTTCCACAAAAATTTCTGTCAAAAGTAATGATCCAATATCTCAAACATAGATTGCATTGTGTAACTTTTTAATTTTATATTTTACTTTATGAAATCTCACTGATCCTTATATGTCAATCATTACTTTCTTATCCTGGAATATTATATAAATATCACTAATTTTTGCATAAATATATAATACGGCAATTTCACATAATAAAATAAAGCAATCATATCAATTTTGTGTTTTTTAGTAAGAAATATATTCAATGAAGCCTCATCTAAATGTTTAAAAGTATTATATTGAGTTATACATAATCAATTCAACATTTAATTTCATGTCAGATATATTTCAAATAATGCATAATACTAATCCTTCTCATTTAATACTATATTTTCTTATCATCAAAACATACATTATATGAGACACATGACATTACCACGTTGTGATTATAACTCATGTGAGATAGGTCAATATAGGTGCTCCTACTTCTATCAAGAAATGATGGGTACTGTTGAGGGCTTAGTACTATATGGTAATGGTGAGTATAGGAGTGATTTTGTTTGACAAGAGTAATGTAGTACGTCATTCCAAGCCTTTGCTTTTTGAACCCTTTCTAATTTTCAATAGTTGTAAAATAGGGACAAAAAGAAATAATCATAATATAGTTATAAAATGATACGCACTAAGCAATAATTACTAAAACAAGTTTAATTTGCAAGATAAATTGCAAAACTCATTATTATCTCTCACTATGCTATAAGAGTAATTGAAAAAGAGTTTTATTGCAGCCCTTAGTAAAGCCCCACATAATTTCATCTTTGTTAGTGCCAATAACATAAATATAAGATACCCTTATACATCTTGTGCAAACCAAAGAGTTTAATGTGTTTTTGGGTTTCAGTTAGATACTAAAGCTGATCCACTACAAAAAGAGGACATGAAGTCTGCTACAAGAGGGATCAAGATGTCATTAAAGCCTATTAGTAATGTTTTTTTATCATTCAAACAAGAAGAGACCTTGGTAATAGAGTGAACATCCCCCTTTCAAACTTGTCATCCACCACATCAATGAATAAAATATTTTTGGCAATTCCAGCTGCCGTATTTACTGTCCTTCCATAGTTTCCAACCACCTTCAAGCAACTGCAATGAGTTCTTTTCTTGAGCGTTATTTCTCGTCAAAGCCTAAGTATTTCTTCTAAAGTTACACTCTATATAATATGATTTCCTCAATAATGGCGCAAGCCCGCTTAACTTAGGGGGAATTACAAACCAAATACTTGATGATCTATGACGGCGCTAAGAACTGACTGATATGTCAATTACATGACGTGATGACGCTCTCCAATTCATTCTTAATTGCCTCTCCAAGTCCAGGACGGCGGGTGCCGCCGCCCGGAGGACGGTCTGCCGATTCTGGCTTCAGGGGAGATGCACTCGCCTCCCTTGTGCCTTCCTCCACTCCCGCAACCCCCAGGTTTTGGGCGTGGGGGAACAGGCCCCCAGGCGTCAACGCCGTTCTCCGCCGAGAAGCCTCGTGTGGAGAAATCCGAATGCCGCCGCCGCCTCCACCGCGCCCCCGCATCGTCCGCCCGCCTCCGATGGCAGCCACCTCCGGAGGCGGACGCAGAGCGGCGACGCAGACATCCAGAGGTCCAGCGCCACGGATGCGGAGGCCCACCCTGGCCCCCTCCAAGATCCTCCCCCTCCGCCGGAGCGCAACGGCGACGGCAGTGTCCACGGCGACGACGACGGCGTTGCGGTGCCGAGAAGGTCCACCTTCTCCTTGCTCGGTTCCTTCGCCGGCGGCCACTCGAAGGCGGTCACCGGCATTGCGCTCCCCTCGGGCTGCCACAAGATCTTCACGGGGAGCGCCGACGGGACCGTGTGCGTGTGGGACAAGAACAACGACGGCGACAACAACGAGCACACGCCCGCGCAGGTCATCGAGTTGGTCGGCCCTGTCTCTTCCCTGATCGCAGAAGGCGCCTGGGTCTTCGCCGGCGCACGCGGCCAAGTACACGCGTGCAACACAAGCTCCGGAAGGGGCCACATCCTCCCGGGGACCGGCGGCGAGGTCTCCACGCTGGCCTCTAGCGACGACGCCATCTTTGCCGGCCTGGAGGACGGAAGCATTCTGGCCTGGAAGGCCATCCTGGACCCCACCTCCGGGGAGGACGGCGTCCGCATCGAGCCGGCGGTTTCTCTGTGCGGCCACACGTCCGGCGTCACCTCGCTGGCCGTCGGCAGGGGCCGCCTCTACTCCGGCGCCCAGGATGGTTCCATCAGAGCGTGGAACATTGGCTCCATGGAGGCCGTGGAAGAGTTCGACACCCTCCCGGCGGCCCACGGCGGCGCGGTGGCGTCTCTGCTCTGCTGGTGCGACTACCTCCTCTCCGCGTCGCCGGACGGCATGGTCAAGGTCTGGCGGCAGGCCGACAAGGACGATGGGAGGCCCGGGCTTGAGGAGGTGTACGCCCACCACGAGCAACAAGGCGTCCTCCTCATCAGCGGCACCGCCGACGGCCACGGCGGGGCGGTACTCAACTGCTCCCTCAGCGACGGCACTGTGCGTCTCCGCGATCTCCCCACCTTCCACGACCGGGGATGCATCGAGTGCAGTGGCCAAGCTCGAGCGCTGCACTCCGCCGGCGCCGGGGGTTTCTTCATCGGCGACGCCTCCGGCCAGATCCGCCAGTGGAGATGGTCCTCCCAGTGTTAGATCCTCCATCTCCATACTCCACAGCTGCATATGCTTCAGGATACTCTCCCACTCTGTAAACACGGTTATCCGATTTCACGAGAAATGGATGCACCAGTTTATTCAAACTCGAGACGCCATAAAATCTATCTCGATGATGATGATGATGATGGGGATGCCCTCCAAATTTCTTTTTGATGTTCATCCTCGCATCAAACCTTCCTTCATCAGACAGGAACTGCAGACCAACTATCCGTCCATCGAAGCCATCATCAGATTCATGGCCCTGTTTTCGGTAGTCCTTCAAGCCTGTCCGAATCCGGGGACCTTAGGAGCTACCTCAGTGCGTCATTTGACTCCTACGCTGCCTTCTTTGAGTTCCCAGGATTTGGTTCATGGGATTCGTCGGGGCGCGCCGGGGCCATGCAGCAGTGCAACATGACATCCGAGTTTCACGTCCGAGGGGTCCCCAGTCTCCCCGCCCAAGTGACAGCTCACGCGTCTAGTCTGGACGTGCCCGTCTACCCAACCAGGGGAATCCGGCCTTCTCGGACGCAGAGTGGGCCAAAAAGTGATATTAAGAACCCGACCAGACAAAATCTGAACTTGGCCGCGAGTTCCATAACTGCTTAGGCGCATCGTACGTCCAAAATTTTTCGCTCCAAGTACTCACGACTTGATCGTCGACGGGGAAAAAGCCGAGAAAAATATCCAGAGAGCTCTGAAACCTTTGTTCCTCAATTTTGGTTGAGCCTTGCTTTAGAGATTCTGTTCGCAAAAGCATAGCTTGGAGCGCATAATTAGGTGTTTTTTCATAGGTCAAGCTTGGAGAGAAGACCCTTCTTCAACCATTACAGATCATGTGGCCAGCACAACTCAATACCAACTTGCTAGGTAATTGAAAATTGCCCAATTTGTGGGATGTCAGCTAAAGTCCAAGGAAATTTTTTGAATTCCACTTCAGAACTTAATCAGAGAACTGCGATTCAGATCCCAATTGACCAATTTTATTGATCATGTTGTTTCAACACTGTCATGAGTACGAGGATCACACTTGCAGTAATCTGACACATAACACTCCAAATGTTCTTTAATATATACTAATATATTTTTGAATATTTGTTAGCAATTTTCTATGCTCTTTTAGACAGATAAAATGAATGTGCTTGGAAGTAGTGATCTCTCAAGTTTTATTATTTTTGTGCAAGGGAATATAATGAGTTTATTCATCAGGGGTTAGGGTTTGATTTCTCTAGGTTTTTTGGACATACCATATGGCCTCATTATTCATGTATACCTGTTGGGTACCAGGTTGTTCCACTAATTTCTTTTGATTCTCTTGATTTTCAAAAAAACTTATGTTTCCTTCTCTTTTTTTACTTATGCTCTTTCTCATTTGATTGGTCACCATTTCCTTTTTCCCTCAGATTTTTGAATTCAATTTGCAATTTAATGATGTCATGAGATAATGCTTATATCTTGTGGTTCATAAACTATTCATGACTTGCCTTTTCTCCACTCAAAATGTTTCATTTTATCTTCCAAACTATCGTTCACTAAGGTAAGAAACTTTCAGGTTTTTTCAAAAACTATTTGTTCCCAAATTTAGAGAATAGTTGCACATCAACGTAGTCTGATCTTTCTGATCTTCCTCTTTTTAACTGTCAATGAGATCATCCATTTCTTTTATTGAGCTAATGATGAAAACTTTCATGATTGACTTTTGTATTCCTGATTCATCCTTTCTATTAATCAACTATAATAATTTTTAACTTTTTGATGTCTATTGTTTCAATAAATTATGAATTAAAATTTTCTGATAAGTGAATACGTAAGATTGACACTTTTGCATGTGTTCTTTATATGTGTCAAACATTCTACACATTCATTTATGCATGTCATTCTTTTCATTGTGTTATAAATAGTCAAATTTAAGGTGTTAATATTTGAGATTAAGTAATTCTCTACCTTAGGAATGCTTGGTGGTAAAAGATTATTAGCTAACTATGGTAAAGTCACAAAAATCATGTAAATTTTTGTATAATGAATTAAACGAAGAACTAACCTTAATATGTAGTAGTTATCAGTTTTAAGTAGTTCTAGATAGATTCCATTAAATATCTTCTACATCAAGACAACAAGAAAATCAGAAAAATGGTAAGATAGTTGTGTTTTAATAGAGAGCATTTTGAAACTCGTGGATCAGTACTTATTTAGATAAATGGTAAATTTAAAATAATGATTCAATCCAATTGTGAAATTCAGAAGCTTCAATTCAAGTTTTGACACAAATAGTTGTATGAATAGGATGTTTTGAAGTTTGTAAAGCCTAAATGTCATTACTAAGGTACAAGAGAATAAAATAGTAGTTTTGATTAAGGAGATATGATAAAATAGAAAAATAAGCATAGTAAAAAGGCTTATTATAGGAGAAGAATTTGGGATCAACAAAATATACAAATACATAATGTTTTAATGCTCAAGATCAAGCTTTTCTTGTTGCATGCATTGGCAAAAATTAAACTGATACTTCCCACTCATCAATTGAGTCTAACAAACACTCAACTCAGTCACCATAGCTTTTGATGTCTATCAGACCCTAAAGTAGCTAAGTAGTGAGGAGAGTGTGTATTTGGCAAAATTTAGGTGGCCATTCTTGTGAATACTTGAGTGGCTTGAGAAATATTAATCTTGTAGATAATACGAAAATAAATAATAATAAACTAAAATTATGTAGAATAAATTTAAAAAATAAATTAAAAATATCAAAAACCAAAATTGGTCCACCCTTTTTTTACTTCATTTAAGGGATGCCATCATGTGTAATTTTTAATATATATTACAATTCATTGATAGATCCATGTGTCACCATTCTATTAGACTCCTTAATAGATAATCTGCCAATCATAATATTACTTCTCCTAGGATGTACCAATAATGTTTTTCTGTAATACTTAATGAGTAAGTCATTTATTATTAATGGTACATTATATTTTTAATAATCAAATTTTTATCCTAAATTTATATTTTTATTAATTTTTCTAAAATATATAATTTAATAAGGATGGTATTCATAACCTTGACTTAGGGGTTCGGCTAATGTCATTGGAGGTTTGAGTTCATGCAACAATATTTATAATGTCCTCACTTAGTTTAGGGTAATAAAGAGTCAAATCCTTACATAATAGGTTATTGAGAGTGGTATATTTATAGGAAGCTAAGAGAGAAGAATTAAATGTAGGGCTAATGGTGCTAAGAGTGATTATTGTTACAATGGCAATATGCAAGGGTTTTGAGCTACGACAAGGTTTAATTTGTGATCGAGATGATTAGCATATGTGGAAAGACAAAGGGGTAAAAGTATAGATCAATTCTATGGGGAGGGCGTTATGGGCATTAAGAGGGGGAGATGACACAGACCTTATTGTTGTGCTTGTGCTAAGCCAAGTAGTGTTCCTACTCCAAGACCTTGATGTCATTAAAGTCATTGTTAATTTAGAAACTCAAAAATTTAATATTTAGAAACTGAAAACTAGAATAAACTCTCTTTAATTATGAGGGTTTCAGGTTGATTGTCAAGGAAATTAGAAAGTTGAGAGAGTATCATTTAAATATAATGAGTTGTACAAAAATAAGTAGATAGAGGTTTTTTTTGTAAATTATGAACTACTAATGTTTCTAACTCTAAGAACTATGAAAAAAAATCAGAAAGTAACCAGATAAGTTCATTTAGGAGCCACCGCATATGTTGACTCTTTGAATTCATTTTCATTCGTGAGATTTGATTTGCGATCGCACTCTTTCCCATATAAATATCTAACTATAATTTAATTCCTTTCCAAAATATCTCATAATTCAAGGTGTCACTTATTGAGCAATGAAATTACTAGAGATTGCAAATTAAAAATAAAGAAAAAAAATATAGAAAATAGTTATAGTTAAATTTAGAAACCTATACTAAACACACTCTAAAATCACAAAAGGGTTACAGAAGAAAGAAAACCAATTACACTAGGTTTACCCAGTAGATAGTGACCCAAATCTGTATGTAGCTCACGAAATCAAATTAATCTATAGAAAGGTCGAACAACGAAACTCAAAAAATGATTTTCAGTGATGTGCTTGATGATTTTGTCACCAGAATTATCAAAATAGGATCTAGGGAAGAGGAAAAATATTCATTAGATTTGTAGGGAAATCAGGGGCTTAGGTAAAATTATAAACTTAGAAGAAACTACATGTTTGATAAATAACTCCCTTGTTTACCTGGAAAAAAATTTTTGAAGCAATGCTTAATGATTTTATCACAAAATCATGAAAACATGGTCTTTGGAAGAGAAAAAGCATTCAATGGGTTCATACAAAGGTAAGGCATTCATGAAAAATCATAAACTTGAAAGAACATAAATGAGTTAATACAGATCTCGTTTCTTTTGCCTTAGTGTCAATGCCCAAACATGAGAAATCCGAGATAGAGATGAATAACCCCCTAGAAACTTAATGAAAGTATTTATTAAGTGATACTCATATTTTAGAAAATAAAAGGGAGTTTAAGGAACATAGAAATGAGAGAAATAGGTGAAGAAATCATTCTTGCAACCTTGAGGCCTCAATTGTCTATACCCGGATGTCACCTCCTTTCTATAGGCAAAAAGCCTCCCCTTGTTTGCCCTTTTCAAATCTTCTATATCCACACCCTTCATAGGCCTTCTTTCTCAATCCTTTTATGAGCTTGATAAAGCATTATCTTTTAGGCACTATGAATAATTTTTTAGTGTCACAATCTACCCTTTCTCATAGTACATGTAGGGTTTTTCATTTTTGTCATTCCATGTTAATCCTTGTCACTTTGGCAAATCCATAGAAATTAATCCTATTCCTAATAAAGATGTAGATGTAGCTTATTTTAGAGTCATTTATGCATATCTTTTGACTTTTTCTCTACTACGATGATATGTAGTCATTCATACTACTATGATTCATTGATTCAAAAATTAAATACATAATAATTAATTCTTGGTGATAAATGTATATTTATCAGACCTCTTGATCAGTGTCCAAAGAGTTCCCCTCCAATACACTCTTGAACAAGAACAGGAATGAGCTCTCAAATCTTAATTTTTTGTACAACTAGTCACTACTAAGAAAAAATTCTGGAACATCGCAAAAGGGCAAGATTCAATATACATATTGTTTCTCTTTTCCTCATTTCTCTCTTCTTAAGTCTGAAGCATATTCAATGGCCGGCTAAGATCTAGGTTGAGCATAGTTACATGGCCCTCAGCCCTTGATTTCTTGTGACAAATAATAGGAGGTTCGACTCTGATTTTAGTTATAGACCAAATCCAGAATTTGAGGCACACTTAAGTTCAAGTTGTTGAGTTGGCACATTCTTGAGCTAGGCTCAAATTGCTCTCAATGTCCTCCTCGGCCCATTAAGCACTTCTAGTCCTTTTTGCATTGCGCTCAAGAAAACACATAAAAATATTAGTAAGAATCCGCTAGACCTGCTAAAGGTCAAGTAGGTTTATCCAATAACATCCAAGAGTTTATGTAAATGATGCAAGGAAAGGAATAAGTGATTTACTTTTAGAATTCCAAATTACATAATAAAATAATACGATTTACTACATTTTGCCCTAATTTAATGCATATTGACATGACATTAGGACATGTATGCATGCATCTTTAGATGATTATTAGGTATGTGGAGTAAACTCTTCTCCCAGTTATATCTTGTTATACAAACTATCAGATCTACCCCAGAAATTTTCCTTTTTATATATAAAAATAGGCTTTGATACCACTTTTTGGATTGTATGATGCACTAAGGTCAAAAATAGGGTTGTATTAATATCTTTTCTCTAGAGTTTTGGATAAAATGTCTTTCATAAGTGGATCTTTTACTTACCTTTCTAATTTCTATAGTTATCTTGATGGTCCAAATTTTATGAGTTTTGAAAGTGGTTCTCATTACTATGTCAACTTTTTAATTGAAAGTTGTCTCTTAGGCTCCAAAAATCATGTGTTTGATCGTATACCCTTGAAATTTTAGCTTATTTTCTTTTTAAATTTATGCCTCCAGAAGGCCAACTGATGACTATGTGACTATTAAGAAAATCAAATTTATCTCACAAGAAATATTGAAGACATCACCCTACGATGTTTGAAAAGGAGACTATTGACTAGAAGTAAGTGAATTCTTCAAAAGAGGGTGGTGATGATGAGAACTTGACTTTTGTTTTACTCTTCTAATGAAGGTATTAGCTGGGAGTGAATGGAACAATAATTCACTTGTACAGCACATATGATTACTTTAGAGTTTGATGGTTGACATTTGGCTCGAAGCCTTATCAAGTGTTGATAACTATCTAAATCTCCCTCATTCTCAATTTTTTTTTAATATAAATTTTCTATTCAAAAAGGTTGAGGTCGTGATAGACGTTAAGAAGAATTTACTTAATTGGTTATCCATTAGATGTCCTCAATATGTCTATGTAAATCTTAGGTAGATATATTTCTAGATTTAACTCATCTTTCAATATCTATTTTTTAAGATCTTAAAGGTTACGTGAAACATCAAGACGGGGGTGCATTAGTTTTCTTCTAATTTTGGATTTCCTTTCAACGGATACATTCTAACTAGGTTTTTGGTTTACCACTTTGCACAACTTATCTTTCTTGCTCTTATTGTAAGCTCTTTCTAGCTTTTCTCTCGCACACAAAGAAGAGTTGATCTTTTTGTGATAGCTCACCTCTTAAGTGGTTAATTCTAGTCTTAAAGGATTCTTCTACATAGTTTCATATTTCCCTCAGAAGTATACACTAATTTTTATGAGATTAATAACTCAATCAGGCAATTCAATCTTCGTAGTGATCTAACCCTTCATGGGCTAAACTAGGCACAAAGTAACTTATGACTCTGCTGAAAACCTTTCCCCTCACCACCTAGTTATCACTATGCCTAATAGAGAGCTTGATCAAGAGATTTGGAAGGATGCTTTGAACACCAAGAGACTACATGAAGGTCAAATGAAATAAAGATGCATTCTTGGAATCAAAAATAATACAAATAAGCATAAAAAAAGTTTACGGTAGAATTGGGCTGCATAGTTTTCGATTAGATTTCTATCCAAATACAATCGATTTGTGTAGGTGTGGTGCACTGATTGGTTTCCTACACCTCCAATCGATGGTTGACAATTCCAACAATTGTCACTTGCTTAAACCAAACAACGAAGGTGATTCGACTACCACCATGCTGCAGCATCTAGAGAAGGATCTTTAGAAGAAATTCTTCATCGTTTGTATTGAACAAGGAATGTGGAAGAATTCTAGAAAAAATTCAGCCTCTGTAGCAGCTGAATGAGGGGAAAATTGGACAAAATCCATCATTTGTATCAAATGGACAGATTAGGCAAAACTTTATGTCCGTAGCGGTCGGATGAGAGGGGTTATGATCAGAGAAGAGGGTAGAATAATCAAGAATACATTCTTTTTCTATGAAAACACCTTTTTAATCTTCCCATGTACATATTTTGACCATTTCCTATACTTATTTGTCGTATTTTTTGCCACAATCAATGCATTTGTCGTAAGCACGAAAACACTGAAAAGATTTGATTTTTTCTTAGTTTTAATTGAATATAAACAACAAAAATGAAATGCATTGAATTATAACATGATTTTTTGAATTCATTATTTTTTAATTTACTTGGCTAATTTTTCTCTAGAGAGTCCATCAATCATCTCACATGATTCCTCAATATTTCTATAAAATAAGAATAAATACAGAAATATTCTCAAAAATAAAATTAAAAGATAAAAACATGTGAGGAAATACTTCACTATATTACATGATTAATGTTTTCATGTAGTTCTTAGAAGTTAACATTATAATCATTTAAATCATTCAAAATCTAAAAGTTCGTATTTAAATCTTTTAAATCAAAAAGTTCATATTTAAAGTATTTTGCAAGCATTTTAATTTAAATTAAAGCATAAAAAACTGAAATATTAAGTATATAATCATCTAAATATTGAGAGTTGTTATTACACTAGTCATTTACTCCACATAATGAGTCAATGCATCAACATCTAATTTTTAGTTTTGATGTTCAAGTTTCGTAAAAGCTCTTTTTCTGTTTCTTTTTGGAATACATGTTGCTCATCTTAAATGGCT
>CM046534.1:4787855-4817855 GCA_024713555.1 Spirodela polyrhiza
TTCTGAGCTGCTAACTTAAGACGTCAAAAATACCATATGTATGTGTATTATTACTACCGCAACGTTTTGTTCCCTTTCCCAGTTTTTTTAACGTCAAACATTCATAGACCTACGTATATATATGTAAATGTACCTGGAAGCAACATTTAAATAAATAAAAAAAATTGGAAGGTTTTGTAAATCTCGAACAATATGTGAGTTTCTCCAAAACCATCTAAGTTCAATCTGATCATGAACTGCCATAGTAAAATTATTTAAAAGCTATTGTGATTTAATGATATTTAATTTCATTATCAGATAAGCTCTTTTGCTCTTAGATGACTTGGTTTGAAACTACATTTTCCCTGGCATTCATTTAGCTGACTGGGATTTGATGTAGTGATTCTTACCGGTTGCTGCCTTTACACTTTTATGTTCTACCTAGCTGTCATCACTTAGAAATACTTTAATTGATTGCAGGAGGCAAGAGCTCTACTTGGGAGGCTAGAGTATCAGAGGGGCAATGTGGAAGCTGCTCTTCGAGTCTTTGATGGGATAGACCTTCAAGCTGCTGTACACCGATTGCAATCTGCCTTTTCTGAAAAGCAACAATCTAGAAGAAGTCGATCCCGCAGTGATTCTCAGCATTTAGTCTCACAGCATGCTGCAAGCCTCGTTCTTGAAGCCATTTATCTGAAGTCCTTATCTCTTCAAAAGCTTGGAAAAGTCACTGGTACGAACTCTTTGAAGCTGGATATCCTTTTAATTAAGTTAATCTCTAAGATTTAGTTACTGACGTTTAGGGTGCCCTTTTTCTTGCAGAGGCTGCTCAAGAATGTAAGAGCGTTCTTGATGCAGTTGAGAAGATATTCCAGCATGGCATTCCCGATGTCTTGGTGGACAATAAGCTGCAAGAAACAGTTAGTAGGGCAGTAGAGCTCCTTCCAGAGCTTTGGAAGCAGGCCGGACACTATCAAGAAGCTATGTCTTCTTACAGACGCGCTCTGCTCAGTCAATGGAATCTAAACAGTGAGTGCTGTGCAAGGATACAGAAAAGATTTGCCGTGTTTTTGCTGTACGGTGGTGTAGAAGCCGGCCCGCCGAGTTTGGCTGCTCAGATAGATGGGTGCTTTGTGCCAAAGAATAATCTCGAAGAGGCAATCCTGCTTCTGCTGATCTTGCTAAGGAAATGGTACCTTGGTAAGCTGGAGTGGGATCCGGCGGTCATGGAGCATTTCACCTTTGCACTGTCTATATGCGGTCAGACTTCAGTACTAGCGAGGCACTTTGAAGAGGTCCTGCCTGGAATATATTCACGCACTGAAAGGTGGAACAACTTGGCTCTCTGCTACAGCGGCTGTGGGCAGAACAGAACCGCCTTGAATCTGCTGAGAAAGTCCTTGAACAGGCATGAAAGCCCTGACGATCTTCTGGCACTGCTGTTGGCTGCCAAAATCTGTAGCAAAGACGGCCTTCTGGCGGCCGAGGGCGTTGAGTATGCGCGGAGGGCTGTTGCGAATTCCCAAGACGCGGATGGATATCTCAAGGGCGCCGGCCTTCACTACCTGGGACTCTGCCTGGGCAAGCAGGCCAAGCATTCTTCCTCGGACCAGGAAAGGTCCCGCTTGCAGGCAGAGGCGCTGAGGTCGCTTGATGAGGCGAACGGACTGGAGAACCGTGACCCTGAGTTGCTTTTCGTCATGGCTCTTGAATACGCTGACATCCGGAATATGAACGCCGCACTTCGCTGTGCCAAAGATTATATTGATGCGACGGGTGGATCCGTACTAAAAGGGTGGAGATTGCTTGCTCTTGTTTTGTCTGCCCAGCAGAGATACTCTGAGGCTGAAGTGGTTACCGACGCTGCATTGGATGAGACCGCGAAGTGGGAGCAAGGGCCATTGTTGAGAATCAAAGCTAAGCTGAAAGTTGCTCAGTCGTTGCCCATGGAAGCTGTGGAGACGTACCGGTTCCTCCTGGCTCTTGTTCAGGCTCAGCGGAAGACTTTTGGTTCCTTCAGGAACAGTTTCCAGGTAGCTTTACTTTAGCTGCTCCTCCCTGAGATTATGAGCTTCATCACGTATTATAACGAGGAAAAACGAGTCTTAAATACCGCGATGGATGTCATTGCTGTGGGTTTTCGTTGAATGAATTTAAAACCATCTGATCTTTTCTGCCGATGCAATTTACTCACAAATGTACTCAATTGATGACGAAAAGCCTGCCTGTATTCGACTGTTTCTTGCTGTGGACTACGTTTCGCTGTATGAATGAACACAGAACTTGTTAAAACAAATCGTTTCAAATCTTTGGGTGCTACAAAAGGCTATGCTCCCTAAGTTCACCTGCAATTCAGACTGATGTGTACGTTCAAGAAGGCAGGCTAGGCTGGCATCCATAATCTGTGGATATTGCTGAATCATTTTTCACCAGCATGAGCTTTTGTTATTCATTTTAGAATCTTAACCTTCATTCTATGATCCCAGATCTTTCCACCATTAGTGGACATCTTCAAAAGAATCCTTGGGAATTTTAAGAACGCTTGACTTTTTGTTGCTGGCATTCACGTCAGGTTAGATGGTAATAGAGCTTTGCGGAGCCCTCTCTCCGGTGGCCCAGCAAACTGATGTTCTTGAGTGATGCATGAAATCATAATGCATTTGACGTTGGTTGTTAATTATTCTTGGGATGATCGGAACGGAAGGAGAAAAAATGAAGGATGATACATTTTGTTGGATTTGAATCTTCTATTCACAACCCATGAAATTTCTTCGTTGATGAAACTACTCGCATACAAAATACCAACCTCTTTCACGTGGGCCCAATCTGTGTGAGTTTGCTTTACACTCTTCTAATGGTATGCGCCACCTGGCATCATCGTAGTATCGGTGAGGCCAAGAAAAATAGTCCTGATTTGTTATTAATTTTTGAAATTATTCTGAGAAAACCAGTGACTAACTGGTCAGCTTGTAAAATTCTGATTTTTTCCCTTTCTGTTTATATATATATATATAGTTTGAGGATGACAAGTTCAGCGAGTTTGAAGCTTGGCTGGGCCTGGCAGACCTGTACTCCAGCCTGTCGTATTGGAAGGACGCTGAGATATGCCTGGAAAAGGCAAGGGCCCTGCAACCTTATTCTGCTGCTGCACTGCATGCCGAAGGTATTTTTTTTTTTTTCAATCCCATGGGAATTCGGAAATTTATATTATTTTGATGGAATCTACGTATCCTAGTTGAAGAACAAAAACCAGATATTTGCTCGATATCCAATTATTTGATCCGAATTTAGATCATACCATCATATGAAAAGAAAGCTCTGCATCTTATTATCATCAGAGCTATTGTTATTTTCTGGTATAGTCCTTTACTCTCTTTCTATCTCTCTCTCCCTCTCCATCTCTCTCTCTCTCTCTCTCTTTCTCTCTCTCTATCTATCTCTATCTCTATCTCTCTCTCTGTATCTCTCTCTCTCTCTCTCTCTCTCTCTATCTCTATCTCTCTCTCACACTCACACTCACACTCTCTCTCTCTATAATATATACATATATATATATATATATATATCTATCTCTCGCCCTCTTCTCTCCCTCTCTCTCTCTCTCTCTCTCTCTCTCTCTCTCTCTCTCTCTCGCTAACTCTTTATTTTCTTGATTTGGGTTTATGGGCAGGTTTGGTGTTGGAGGCCCGGGGGCGGGGGTTGGAGGCGCTGGGGGCCTACGCGAACGGGGTATCGGCGGAGGCGGAGCACGTGGGGTGCAAGGTGTCGGCGGGGGCGCTGCTGAGAAAGGCGGCGGGGTCGGAGTCGCAGTCCCTGGCGGTGGCCCGGAGCTTCCTGTGCGACGCGCTGCGGCTGCACCCCGCCAGCGGCGCCGCCTGGTTCCACCTCGGCCTCCTCCACAAGCAGGACGGCCGCCCGGCCGACGCCGCCGACTGCTTCCAGGCCGCCTCCGTCCTCGACGAGTCTCACCCCCTCGAGCCCTTCAGCAATCTACTTCCCTCCTCCTGACTCTCACTACTCTCTCTCTACTCTCTACTCTACTACTCCCTTTGCAAGCGAGTGGATGGAGACGTAAGGGGATGGATGGCTTGGGGAGTGATCTGTGGGGAGTGATCTCCTGGGTTCAATGGGGCTCTCTCTCTCTCCCCCTCTCCCCAGGCGACTTGGGGTGTGATATGTGGAGGAGAGGAGGGGGGTTCTCTCTCTGGGTTCAGTGCTGCTGTGCTGCTGGTGCCCGCCCCACGAGGACGTGATGCTCTTTGTACATGATTCTAGTGAGCTGAGGAGTGATCATTCCAGGATTGCCTTTTTCTCTTTTTTAATTCCTTTGAAATCTAGTTGCCTTTTCGGCTCTCTCTCTCTCTCTCTCTCTATCCATCTCTCTATCTCTCTCTCTCTCTTCTATGTCCATATGTCTTATCTCTCTCTCTCTCGATGTCCATATGTCTTATCTCTCTCTCTCTCTCTCTCTCTATTTATCTATCTCTCTCACTCTATCCATCAATCTATCTCTCTCTCTATCCATCTATCCATCAATCTATCTCTCTCTATCTAATTGGAAATTTTTTGAGGCCGCCATTGAAATTCATCAAAATTAATGAGGCCCCATATATGACAAGGCATGGGACTTTTCTGACGCCTGGTCATCTCATCAAATGCCGCCTTACCACCTTCCTCCATCGGACTCATCCAAGACAAAGAAGTCAAGCAGGATCATCTTTAGATATTTTCATATATATTAAAAAAATCGCTAACACATTTGAATCACATGATAATTCGTGCAAAAATCACTAATTTCATAAATCCCATTATAACCGCATAAAAGGGCTTCTTAGACGATCCATGTAATGGACTGGCTCGTGTTATTGATGATTTATTTTTAGTTTTTTAAATAACTCGAATAATGCTTTCATTTAATCAGAAGTCATATAGGTATTCTTATTATTTTACTTATTATTTTTCATTAAAAAACAAAAAATGATGGATTCAACTTGAAAAGATGGAAGATTGTAGATCCACGTGGGCAGCCAGGACTCGTCAACACGCTTCCTGAGACAGCGAGGCATTTAGGTGGGCCTGTAGGACGAAGCCTGGGCCGAATGGGCTTTGACCTGCTCAGGGTCAGTCGAAACCTGTGGGCCCCACACAAAAAGTAGCGTTGACCCCTCCGAATGCTGGTGCTTCGGGTTAGCTATAAACAGCTGACGAGCGGGTCGGTCGCGTTCTGCAGGATCACCAAAAATGCTTGTTTTTGTGAGCAAAAATCAAATATAAATAATCGTTTATATTTGTAAAAAATTCAATGGTTTCTGCTTCTATTTGGGGTGCATCTCGCCTTATCTTTCTGGTGCCTGAATAACATAATCAGAGTCCCAAGTATATATTAGGAAAATAAGCTAACAATAATTCCTTGTATCTTTAACAATATTTTATGTGGAGACATTTGAGTATAAGAGCATTAATTGTTTTATTTTCGTTTAAATAGGCGTAACCTATAGGAATTTAATTTATTTTACTTTCCAAAAACCACATACCCACATTAATGCTGGATTAATGATTAATTTTATTTCTTCTTTTAATGTTGTTATCCATTATCTTGACCATTTGTAGCATACAAGTTTCTATCACCCTCTGCCCACCTCTCCCCTCTCTCTCTCTCTCTCTCTCTCTCTCTCTCTCTCTCTCTCTCTCTCTCTCTCTCTCTCCCTATCTATAAATATACGTATATATAGATTTGAACTCTCTCTGATAAAATGTTCATAACGTTATGGGATTTTTTTAAAGCGTCAATCTTTTTAATCTCTCTCTCTCTCTCTCTCTCTCTACACACACACACACACACACAGATATATATATATATCTATTATACATTGAGCGATGATCATGAACTACATTTCAGCGAGGATTAGAAGTAGACCAACCTTGAGTGCCGTTTAATTTCTGGCTCGATCACCTTCGGGAGACATGATATCGACTGGGTTCGTCTTATTTCCCAGATCCGGACGCTAAGTGAGGTAACCCAATCTAGACCAGAAAAATGATTTGGCATCCCCGGTTTCCTCTTAATGGGCCAAAAATGGGCTGACAAGGACTGAGCCCTGTCCGGCCCGCACTTGTCGTTCCCGGCCCGGTTCCCAGGTCCCTGGCTTCATCGTGATCTGCACGGAGCCCAATTTGGGGGGTTATGGGCTGGCCCAAAAGGGGATAATTGGGCCTGGCCCGAGGAAGCTTCGGTTCCGCCATTGGGATTAATCTTCTTCTTCTTCATCATTGGCCTTCTTCCGTGTTCATCTGAGCTGGTTCTCTCCATTCCTTAAAGAGATTGCTACTCTCTCTCTCTCTAGCCATCTCCCTCAGAGAGATTGCTACTCTCTCTCTCTCTCTCTACCCATCTCCCTCAGAGAGATTGCTACTCTCTCTCTCTCTCTACCCATCTCCCTCGGAGAGATTGCTACTCTCTCTCTCTATAGCCATCTCCCTCAGAGAGATTGCTACTCTCTCTCTCTCTCTACCCATCTCCCTCGGAGAGATTGCTACTCTCTCTCTCTATAGCCATCTCCCTCAGAGAGATTGCTACTCTCTCTCTCTCTACTCATCTCCCTCAGAGAGATTGCTACTCTCTCTCTCTCTCTACCTATCTCCTTCCCGTCTCTCTATCCATCTACGTCTCCGTCGGGTTAATGGGGCTAGGCCGACAGCCCGGAGCCCAATTTCTTACCTCTCTCTCTCTCTGGAATTGGTGATTTGGAGTGTAGCGTCGAAGGGGTCAGGACATGTTAATTTAGAGTTTCGCGAGATGATAAGGGTCAAATTATCGCGGGAAATTGAGGCCGAGGTGGGCCCACTGGGGGGGGGGGACAATTGGCATTTACGGGCCTGGCCGGGCCCTAATTACCACGACACGTCCCCGTCAACCCCCTCCGCCTGCGTATTCATCCAAAGGAAACCAATAAACTATAACAGTGGCACTGTGGGCGTCACGTGAGAAGTGCTAATACTCTCTCTCTCTCGCTGGCTAGAGTCAGTCTGTCTATCTTTCCTTTTTCCTTCTCTCTCTCTCTCTAGAGTGTCGACTTACCATTACGACCCGATTCGCTGCAGCTGCAGAGATCTGTCTAACATGTGGACTGACGCGGTCTACGTACGGGAGAAGGGGGGAGGCGGCGGGGTCTCGTGGAAGAGAGACGATGAACGAGCGAGAAAGAGAGAGCTCTAGCAAGAAGAGAGAGAGAGAGAGAGAGAGAGAGAGAGAGAGGAGGGGCAGGTCGTCACGGAGGGGGATCTCTGCGGGCATTTGGTGCGATGTGCGTTAAGAAGCTCCCCGCCCCCGCCCCCACATGCGCCGAGCCGAGCAAGTTAATGCCGCAGGGGGCGTTGATTTCTTCCCTCACGAGGAAGAGGAGTCCAAGTTTCAAAGGTCGGCATTGAACAACAAGTTTCAAAGCTTGACATCTGTGATACACCTTCCCTCCTCTCTCTCTCTCCCTCGCTCTCTCCCTCGATCTCTCCCTCGATCTCTCTCTCCCTCGCGCTGTCTCCCTCGCTGTCTCCCTCGATCTCTCTCTCCCTCCCCCTCTCTCCCTCGCTCGATCTCTCTCTCCTTCCCTCTCTCTCCCTCCCTCTCTCTCCCTCGCTCTCTCCCTCCCTCCAGCTAAGATTTTCCCTTCATGAAGTTCAAAGCTTTACACAGAACGATGGAAAAAATGTTGCATTACACGCGTAAAATAAATCTATCACTTCCTCTCCATACCCTCTTCCTCTCACAAATGAGAGAGAGAGAGAGAGAGAGAGAGAGAGAGAGAGAGAGATCGTCATCTCTCCTCGCTTATCGTTGTGAAGGGCACGCCTCCCTCTTTCCTTACTCTCCTTTTGACCGGTAGTCCTATTTTCTCCTTGGGACGGAGGAGGCCACTCTCAGGGTTTGTCCCCCAGCGATAGATATTACATTCTAGTCTAGGGTTTGTTTTCCCCAACCCCCCTCTCTCTCTTTCTCTATTCTTCTATTCCGTCCCTTCTCCATGAGGGGTCGGACTCACACTGTTACAAATTTGTCAAGGGTTTTTTCATGCACTTTCCTGGCCTTGCTGCCACGTCAACTTTGACCCGCCCCTGGGAGGGGGACAGCATGGCAAGGGTGGAAAGCGTGCCCACATGCGCACCTGTTCCCGATGGCTACTAACCTGTGTCGTCCCCACCCTGACAGCTAGGTCATTAACCAAGTTGATTAGTGATTTCAATGCACTCGTGCTCTGCACTGGCCTTTGAAAAGGATTAAAACTTGGAGGAGCCCTTACCCGGTCTTTCGACTCACAGCTCCCCTTTACTAGCCCGAAGATTCCTCTCCAGCTTGGGGGAGGAGACTCAACCCCTGTTGAAGGGACTAACCCCACCCACGTTAATCAACTTAGAACGGCTTATCGATTGAGTTAACTTTCGGCTAACCTAGTTATGCCTCCATTAATTGACCTAATATGGCTCTCTACGTCAAGTTCAGGAACATACTTTGGTTAAATTTTGATCAACCCAGTTGGCTTCCGATCTATTAATCTGGCAGGCTCTACTAGGTTAAGTTGGTTAACCCTTTATGATTAAGTTCTAGTTAACCGAGGAAGACTTTTGATAAGAACTTAAAAAGGCTCTGTGTGCGTTCTTGAACGAAGGGTGATTCTTTCTCTTCTTCTTGTACAATAGTTGACAGACTTAATCCCATGATTACTACTTGAATTAGAATCAATTTTTTGTTAAAGAAGACTATGTTGCATGGACACAATGTATAAAATATTTCCATCTTGTGGCACCAATTAAGAAGGAAATTAAACTAATAAGAATTTAAAATTTATTATTTTATTTGCCATTCAATATATTTTAAAACTGTATTGCAGAATATTTACATCTCAAAACAGAGTTCAATTATGATGCACGGGTTGGATCATGATGATGAAAAGTCATTATTCTCTATGCTGAATGTAGATAATACTATTAATTGCAAGGTTGCATTTCGAGTTTTCAATTGGGAAGTTGAAGAATGAATGAATTGAATTAGTTTCAAGCATCGGTTTCCATTTCTAAGTTTGGGTTTCTGAGGTGGTAGAACTACAAATATTTCCCCGTAACATAGCACCAAGTCTGCCTAATATTAAAGCATTTTATTCTGCGTCCTAGAGCTCTGATTTGCATTGCTTTCCTTCTTTTTGTCTTCATAGACAAGTTAAAAGGATGATGCTAAACTAGAAGCACAACTAAGGTCAAGTAAGACTAAAGCTATGCCATCACACTTTCTGTGGCAAGTTGCTACACCATTGATGACATAGGCATGTAGCAAGTCAAAGTGGAGCATTGTACCTCCTAGTTCTACATTAGAGACTAATTGAAAATGGTCAACTTTCTGAAATGCCATGTCCGAGTGCTTATACTTTGAACCAACATCATTCACTTCTTCCACCATTTTAACACTACCTGAAAATTTTAGTTCTCTCTCTCTCTCTCTCTCGCTGTGTATCAATCTGTTTTCTATGTATGTCGCTGTCTTCATCTCCATCACACGCCCCCAAAGAGAGGGTTTATATTTTCAATGGTATGGTGAAGAGTAGAGAACCAAATGACTTGTGCACCAATGGGGAGGCAACGCCTTCCTAATAAAAGCCTTTTCCACTTTATACATTTGGTCACATTTATTATGGAAAGAAGTGTTCTTACTGAGGAAGTTATTCTTCGTTGTTCCTATCTGCAGCACTAAAAATAGTATCACAGCTCCTTGTCCCTACCTCACGACAAAACCTGGTACAGAAGGAAAAGCAACACCCACTGCCAGTCTCTCTCATCAACTCAACCTTATTGCGCTCTCTAATCATTGTGTAGGCATTAGAACTAGTCAACATATGTGCACACAATCATCTATACACTTGCATGCGTATGTGTGCGTATGCGAACACTGCATATGTTTGCATGCAACATTCATTAGCTGACAGTATAAGATATTTGTACATTAATGCTATATTTAGATGCTGGCAGGGGATATTAGTTTTAGATTCTACTACATTTCTGGCTTTCATCCTTCCAATCTTGGAAGGTCCGGGCTACATGCTTATTTTTTATGTAGTGGGCTCTTATTCGATGTTTGAATATCAATTAATACACCATTTAAAACATTTCTGTAAGGAAATAAATCGTATTTATGTCTGAATCTGTGGCCACATACTCTTTACTCTCTCTCTCTCGTGCCACGCCAGCTGGATCTTGGAGGCTGACGGGTGTGACGTAGCGTTTGATCGAGCGCTTGATGGTCGAGGTGATTCCCAAGTAATTTTCCTGGGAAAATATTAAATATGGCATTTCTATTTAAGGCTATTTTCGAGGACCTGGCTCCATCGCCTCGGGATTTGGTCAGCAGTAGCTGCTGCCATCTTCTCCGCAGTCGGATGGACTACGCTGAAGTCCGCACGTGGCAGCGATGAGTGCGCGTCACAAGAGCTATCCACTACGCTGCTCCCCCCACGTGTGAGATGGACAATCGCTGGGAGAAGGTGACGTCATGATTCCTCCAGGCCCTTCTGGCCGCCGTCCCATCGCTATCCGCGAGCCAAAACCCTAACCCTAATCAGTAATGAGTTGCCTTCCTATCTCATTCATCCCTCCGGACATCACCCAGATATAATTCCCTCCCCAAGCCCCAAGGGGAACACCATCCCCCGCTCCCCCTTCTCTCTCTTTTCCTAAAGGCTCACAGGAAAACAGACACTAGAATTTGTAGACGTCTATGACTAGAAGACCGTAGAGAGGTGGACATACTCCCAGACTGGTAAGAAAGGGGCTGACGCCAGAATGACTTCCTGGTGAGAGTTCTCTCTCTCTCTCTCTCTCTCTCTCTCTCTACCCCTCTCCCTCCCTCTCCTGCACCGTCTTGTTCTTCAGAGATTCGCAGCGGTGTCGTTTCGCATGTTTGTCTTCGCGTGATCTTCTCTGTGAGCTTCCTGCATCACACTGATTCCTGTGCTCGTTCTCTTCCATCGTGTCATATCCACTCCCCTGGCGCAGCCGACCACTCTCAGCGAGGATGACTAACACGCCAGCTTTCTCGCAGATCCCCTACCTTCCTTTCGCCCATTCGGTAAGCCCACGTCTCCTTGGTCTCCGTCTCTCTTTCTGTCTATTCTATCTATCTATCTATCTATCTATCTATCTATATATCGGTTTGTCTGTCTCACATTCATCACCCTTCTTCTCTGGTAGGGGAGGTGGTGCGACGTGGGAACGTCTCACACTGCAAAAACCAGATCCAAAAGGTATTCTAGGGAGCTAATCGGTGGCTTCTGGGAGGCTCCCATACGCCGGCAGTGGCTAGTCATGGCACCAAGGCTGGCGTCCCCACTCTGTTAGTCCTGAACTGGTGCTATCCGATCTGAGCTTCCTTCCCACAGTCGTCACCTCCGCCGCCTCTCCTCCCTCGCCTCTACCTTCAGCTGTCTTCATTCTCTTCTCCCGCGCTCTCCGTTTGCACTCGGAAGCGGCCGTCTTCTTGACCTTGTAAGACCTTTTCTTGGCCTTGTAAGACCCCGCTCCGTAATTCTCGTCCTACATCTTCTCTCTACCTCTCCTTTCGCCCGCCCTGCTCTGCACCGGAGTCCAGCCGCCGTGGCCCCGGCCTCCCCTCCCCCCCTTCTCATCTCCTTCTTCTGCCTATCCCTCCTGAGCTGATCGGACCAACTTTAAATCCGATTCCATCGCAACTTTTCTTTGATTTTGCTTCTCCTGGGATCCCATTCTGCTCTATGATACCTCTCTCATTCATGTTCTTTTCTCCTTTATTTCATCACACTTCTCCTGTGATTTTGTTCTCTTATAAGCCCATTCTACTTGGTCTGTTTCTCTCTCGCGCCTTTCTTTTGTCTTCTTCTCGTGAACATTGAGGGCAAGATCGCAGTGTAATTCACGGAAGTTTTAAAGAAAATCTAAGAGCAGGGACAAGAATAATAACGAGGAGCAGCGTTGCCGCAGTCGCCAAGTTCGCCTTTGTTCATACGCAGGAGCGTGTAGACGATGGACGAGGGGGCGTGAATATTCCCCACGTGACTACTCGTGGCTGGGTGTACATCGTATTTAAGATTGTGCCCCCTTCTCGCATTGTCGTCTTCTCTGAGAGGTCGTCGATGTGAGACGTTATATTTGATTATTTACTTGCTGCGGCAAAGTGCTTATGGATTTTGCGTCTCTTGCGGATTGATTCCCACTTGGCATCTTGCGGGAAGGAGGAACCCTCATCAACGCAGCGCCATGTCACAGGAGAAGACTGAGATCTAAATTGGGTGGGAGTTGTGGTGTTGTTCATGGCCTAATGGGGCTGCTGATGGTCAGACAGTGAGAGTATGATATATATATATATATATATATATAGATATATATATCGAGAGAGAGAGAGAGAGAGAGAGCTTTTCTAGGAGATGGGGCCTATCTGAGCGCTAGCCAGTTTTGATGCCAGAAAGAGAGAGAAGCGGTCATATAGGGCCTAGCAAGATGTTAGACAGTTCCATATGAAGAGAAAAACAATATTTAAAGATACGCTCCATAGGAGTGTTCACCACTGATATAAAGAGACGGAAAGCAGCGTTCGTAAATGATAGGGCCTATCGAAGGTCTAGGGAGTGTCGTATGTAGATAGAAGCGTTTGTAAAAGACAACCTGTCGTAGAGCGAAGCAGTTTCATGTAAGAGAGGAGAGAAGCATTTTTAAAAGAATGGGACTCTCGAAGCGCTAGTCGGTTCATTTGATAAAAAGAATCGTACGTAAATGATCGAGCCTATCGAAGAGCTAGCTAGTTTCATCGGAGAGGGAGAGTTGCATATGAAAAGAGCCTACCGAAATGCTTGCCACTTTCACGAGAAAAAAAAACAAAGAAACTAAAGGTTACACAATCCTAGTCGGTTTCAGGGGAGAGAGAGAGAGAGAGAGAGAGAGAGAGAGAGAGAGAGAGAGAGGGAGGGGAGAGAGAGAGAGAGAGAGAGAGAGAGAGGGAGGGGGGGGGGGAGAGAGAGAGGAGAGGAGAAGACCTACTTGAGGCTTGCTTCATGGGGATGGGCAGTGAAGGATACCATAAGGGATAGGTTATGATTGGCACAGATACGGCCTTTTTCCTCCCCTCTCTCTATCACTCTCTCACTCTCAGGCTTTCGCTTCTCTTGAGGTCTTCATAAATAGGGGAGGTCACCATTAAATGCATCACAGCATACCCATGGTCGCTTCAGAGACCATTTATGAGGTTTCAAGGATGTTTTTGCCAACCTTCCTTAGAGGTCCCTCCGTTTTCTTCATTTATTCCCCTCCATGGGTTTCCTACTTTTTTTCCAATATAAAGAGAGTAGGACCTTAAAGATTCACTTCTTCAAGCCGTTATGAATTTTCTTGGCCTGTCCGTCACTTTTCAATCTGAGCTTTTAGAATTAACCCTCAAAGACCACGTCACCTTTCAAAGAGGGCATGATCCGGTGGATCTTCTTGGGGTCCGGTGGTGTGAAGAAGGTATTCAGGAAGTTGTAAATACATATATCTAGTACATTAACAGGTGACTGAGTCAGTAAATGGCATAATTCAGGAGCTTACAGGGCAGTAGGGGGATAGTGGAGAAATGGAAGGAAGAAGAGAGAGAGAGAGAGAGAGAGAGAGAGAGAGAGAGAGAGAGAGAGAGAGAGAGAGAGAGAGAGAGAGAGAGAGAGAGAGAGAGAACAGTGGTAGTAACTGTAGGTCTACATTTCGTTTGGTGAGACGTCAGTGATATCATCATGTTGTCTCTCAAACTTAGCCACATGGTACGTTGGGTAGTCGAGATGAACTCCTGGTCGTTTCACGGGTTGTGCTCCGAAAGTCCTGCAAATCAATCATTGAACCCTTCACCTTGCGCCACATGTCTGCTTTCATGACTGCTAAACAGTATCATTTGAAATTCATGCCCATAATTTTGGCCATCTCTCTTTTACTTTTACCATATTTGGGAAGATGTTCTTTGAGTAGTATCCAAGATTTTCTGAAAAACAAACACAAACATTAAATGCTTCTGCGTCATGGTATCAAGTTTTTTTGCAGAATTCTACTGTCTTCAGGATATGCAGGCATGCCCTTTTCTTCCGAATTTTGACCCTCCTCGTCAAAAGATCATTTATTTTACTTACTATTTTTAGAAAATGACTCTTCTTAATGTACATATCTTGTTCTCAGTGTTTCATTTTCAAAGAGATTCTTCTGCATATGGATTTATTGTTCGTTTCTTGGACATTTTACCGAGATCTTCTGAGTCTACAGTCTTGCCCTTCGGTGTGCGTCCACAATAGACGAGGAATGCACATGGATATAATCATATTATTTGTTTGTAAACAGTAACCTTCAATTTGTGAACCTTAATTCTTTTCAGATTTTAGCATCTCAAAGATTGTAAGTGCCTGGGCTTAGATGCATTTTTTCTTTAGTCCTCTTTATTGAGTTTTCTGCAAGTCATTGTTCATTATTTTAGTTTGGTTAAGGTTAATCTAGTCATCATTAACGCTATGTGATACACAAATTCAATATCCTGTGTTATAGACTATCATGAAAATCTGCCACGATATGTTTTCACTAACAACGCTGTTAACCAGATGAATGAAACTGATGGAAAGGATAATTCAAAGCGGTACATATTTGTAGATATTCATCAATGTCATATCTGGTTCAAATCAGCAAGAGTTATTAATTGAAAACTCACTATCCATAGTTGGTATTGCATAGACATCAGCATTTTTTATCTCAATTAATGAGCTTCTTAATGACTCATAATTTGAAAAAAGGCCAAATCATCCGAATTGGGGAGTAACTATAAAGTAGTGGATTACACTTTAACTGAAAGATGATAAATTTTCAAATGTGTAAAATTTAATAGAGAGAAAAATAGAAGCACTAAAAGGAAAGCATAATCTTGCACTATTGCATGCAGCAATTGAACCATGTTTTCACACAACTCTCTATCTCAAGAGGAACCTTCAATTCTAGAGGAACCTTCTTTCTAGTCTTCAAATATTTATCTTAGAAAATATATATTAATATTCACAAGCTTAGCCACTCAACCCCACAAGTTCATCTTCTTAGAGAATCTATCTTTTCAAGGCCAAAATAAATCTCATCTTATGAATTAGAATAGTTTTCCTAATTCTTTTGATAATATTTCTATGAAAAAATAAGAGACCTTTTAAATCCATTCGGAAAGACAATATGCTGCACTTCAAGGTTAGTTGAAATATAGAAATATATGTATGTTATAATCGATTCAACCATATGTTTATATATCCTTTTATAAAAATATATTTATTAAATAAAAATTTATTAATGATATGGTATTCCTATCAAGAATTATCTCTTAATCTCAAGGATTAAAACTTTATATTCATTTTTTAATTAAATGATTAAGAAATCAATAAATTCAATTCAGATGATATCACATTAAACACATTGAATATTTAATATTAATTGATGACATATATAAATGACTCTTTTCAATAAATAAATTTTCACTTGTAATATCAAAATTGAGTGCATCCATAAGAGTATCATGTAGTATCAAAAATGAGAAGCTTCATGAAAATTTATATAATCCCCCTCACCTTGCATACAAAATATATTAATTCATTAGTAATTAGACCATGGAAAAAATTCTCATAGGAATCTCTCATTTTTGTTTCTTGATCACACCATTTATGCGTCAGTATTTGTTACCTTAATCATCCATGCACACCTATTCAGCTTCTTATTTAAAAATATTTTAGTCGAAAGATGTGGAACGTTTGACCTCTCTCTCTCTCTATTTCTCACTCTCCGATCAGGAGGCTTATTAGACATTCCATTTATGAGACTAACATCTCCAAAGACACTTTTCTCACTTTCTAAAGCTTCAAGCTATAGACGAGTCTTGTTCTTTTCTTAGGAGACCCTAGAAGACAGTCTAGAGGCATCAGGTTAGTGATGAAACAAGAATAAAGGAAAGTTTATGTAGTATCATCAAGAATGGTGATGATTTTAAATGGCTCTTAAAATTTTCTTTCCCAATTAATAAGGCAGTTATGTTTTATGGAATCAAATATACTTTATCATTTTACTTTTCTAGTAATTAAAATTCTATATTAGGCATTATTGAGTTTATAAGATCAAATATCATTATAATGCTAATAGTATACTAGGAGATATACACAACTACTAGTAATTGATTTTCTTGAAATATTTTCTCCAGTTTTGAAATTCAGAACTATTAAAATTATAGTAGTCTTATAGTAATAGATTAAAAGGGAGGGAATTAGCAGATTTAGTGAGAGATACAATGAGAGAGGGTAAGAGAAGTCAGGACAATGAGATGGAGTTGAATCGAATTTGAACAATTATCAAGCATCCAAAAAATTGGAGAAGCTAGTCTCTAATTTCCTTCATATTTTTTAAACTATTTTTGTCACGATTTGGGCATAATTTAAACTCAACTTCAGGCGAATATAAAGATGTACATATTCTTGTCCAATTTTCAATAATCTATGCTTATGGCAATCAATTTGGGCTGTGATCTCTTAGGATATGTCCTCCCAATCCAAAGTTAGCCTAACCCAAAAGGGAAGCATTTGATCTAATAAATATATGGTTGAAATTTCAACACTATATACTCTAAAAATCTCTACAGATTTCAAAAAAGATATACAGTTTCTAAGTCTATTTCTTTCTCCTTTCAGATGGTGTCTCTTTGAGTATGTTCACTTTGTCATGTGTATTGGGTTGACAGGCTTCACTGGGAAAGAAAAGTAGTCTATTTGAGTGATTAGTAATTTATAAAAAATATTTTAATAAATATGAATTTCTAAATAGCATAAATTACTTGCACATATCTAGGCATTATTACAAAAACATTCTTATTCAGAAAAAGTGATAATATTTTACATTGAAAATGCCATTAATTTTTTATACATGACTCCTAAAGTATACATACATTTGTCAATTTATGCTAGTTACCTCATTCGGTATAAAATATTCATTGAGGTTCAGGAGAAAGATGTTACCAATGAGAGGGTGAATTATAATTTTTCAAATTTAGATTATGTAATTATGTTATTTCATTCTTCTTTGTATGACTCTATTATCTATGTGATACTCAAACATGGCCTATACCCTTTCAGCATTTGACTCATTAATATGAAAATATTGTAAATATTAAATAATAAAGCACACAAGATCAATTTACATAATAACGTATAAATTATTCACAAAAAATAAAATATTAATTATGAAGCTCAATAAGTAGGCATAGTTAAGAGATTTTTAACTTTAGACCTATTTTTAAGCAGTCCATAGACATATTTTCAAACTTGAAACAAAATTTATCATGCATCATAGGATTCACCATATGAAAGGGGTCACAAAGAAAGAGTTTCATGTCGTCTCTTTGAATTTTTTAAATATTTTTTGTAGAATATTTAAGGATATACAATGTAAGTTTCTAGTTGTTATTTGTAATTACATAGAAAAAGGCATCAATCTTTTGATTTGATGAAATATTCCAATAAAAAAATACCACATTTTAAGGTGGCCATTATTATTTTTAAACTAAAAAATATCATTATTTTCCTAATTATGTTAACTATAATTAAAATTAATGGACCCCATGGATGTTGATATGTTTTCATCTAAATTGATTTGAAAAAAAAATCATTTGGATTCCTTGTGTAATTTCTATACTAGCATAAATAAATATGAAATGAAAGGATCTAAGGATGGTAAAGATTTTGAGAAGAGGGAGAATAGGCCTGATGGTGTGGAATTATGGAACAACTAATCTGATTCAATCTAGTGAATCTTGTGATCTGAATCTTATCTGACGTATGGGGATGATACAGCTAAAACAATATAAATAGAGGTCATTATTGATTAGAGAAATTAAGGGAAGAATGCATAGAAAAATGCACATAAAATAACCATATATATATATACATTATAGTGGTTTGTCTCGTCGCCTACAACAAATTTCTAAGTCCTCATGATCCTTAGGTTCCAAGAATGTTTTCAAATATTAAAAATAGATGATAATCATTGATCTAAATACAATATTTTACATTTTACGATCATTCCACCAGCTTGAACCTATAGTATAATTTATCATTACATTATCACTCTTGCACACATCTTACATCAAACATGTTGACTTTAATGGTAGTCTGCTACTAAAAAGTGGGAGTTGAAATGGTGACTTTTTATTCTCAAGTCCCACTTCTTTTGAATATTTCTTCCCTTCCAATCATGTAAAATACTTACAATAACAACACAATTTTATAGTGGTTTGGTCTATTCAATCTATTCCACTCTACAAAGAGTTCATCATTATGTTCCACTAATACTTTGTGCTTCCAATGAATTAAAAGTTTCAACAACCAATTAGATTTCATAATCTCAACATGCCTATAGCTCCCTCCAAAACTCTCTTTTAGATTCATGACTCTCATAGTCTAACTCTCAATTTTTTTTACAAAACTCTCTTTACGTTCTCCATGCTTGGAGGCCCAAATAAAGTAAGTAATTATTATATTTAATTCGCTATGACAACCCCATGAAACATGTAGAATGCACATTCACAATCATTGTGATGGTTTGTGGAGCATGGAGTCTTATAGTTTGTCATTGAGGAACACATTTGAAAGAGTGCTTGCAGATAAATGATAGCTCTTACTTTCTAAAAGCTCAAGATTATCTAGTTCAAATATAGCTCCCTCTAGGACCAATCAAAATATTTATATGGAAATGTTCTCAAGAAAAATATAAAATGGCTTAGAATTTCATGATAATAAATATAAAAAATGAATATGAATGGAATATGAAAATTGTAATATCTACTATGTTTTGTATTTCTGTATATAAGAATATTTGATTAAATCTAGAGTTATATTTTAAGACGTAAAAATATATGTTATTTTTGTATATCAATTTTGATATGTTAAAATGTGAAAAATTACCTTGTAGACCAATAATATCATATTCTCATATTGCAATTCACATAAATACATCATAGAAAATTATTGTACAACCAGAGTAAGCAAATAAATTTTTTATTTTAAAATAGTCCAATATATCAATCTTTAGATTTTAGTGCAGGAAAATAAGAATAGTCTAGTGCATCTAGTACATGGATAGATATTCTATAAACTATTGATAGAGTATACCAAGCTTCAAGTGTCAATAATGTTTGGTTTAATGATTTAAATGTTAATAATTAATTTCATAAAGATTAAATGGAAAAAATTAGGAAATTTTTTTAATAAAATAATATGAAAATAAAATTTCAAATCATAAGATCTAGTTTTAGTTGTATATGTATATGCTTTTGCTTGAAATGAATAAAATAGATGTCAAGAATCATATGCACATCAAGACAAATCAAATTAGAGGAGAAGGCAACTTTTAAGAAGAAAAATAGAGGAGAGAGAAAGTGAATAGATAACTCACTAAAAGGCATGTACATTGTAAGAAGAAACGTTTGCTAGAAGTTAAATATGCAGAAAACAACAAAGATTCGTCATAATATTTTTCTAACATATTTTTAGTTCATCCTAGTCAAGAGTTGATCAAATTGATGATTTGACAATAATATAATTAGATAATATATTAGGAAGTTGACATATAAAATATTTAAATAACCATATCCCATAGGTTTTGTCTCCAAAACTTAATCTTTTGGACTTTATAGCCCTTTGATGGAGTTTTTAGCCATTGTCAAAACAACATATCATAGCATTCTGCTCTTCCAATTCACTTGACAATATTTTCTATAAGCCTCCTAGTTTGCTGGAATTCTCCAAATCATTAAGGAATCTAGTGTTTCAGAATCTGGATGCAGTATAAGTTCATGAAATTTGTTTCCCCTATGAAAACATTCTAAAGACATTTTTTGTAGTGAGTTTAGAATGACAAGCTAGTGACTTGGTCTGTAGCAAGAGGAGATAGATCCATGAAATCTATTATGGGGTTCAATTGTATTTCTTAAAGAGACAATAGTGGAAGCCAAGGGTGAAGTTCCTTGAAAAGTGGATGTAGTTTAAGGAAAGGTTGAACCATTTTAAGTTTTTATATTTGGCATTATCATGTTCTAACATAATTAGGCAATTAGAACGTTGACCCATGGAGTAATTAATAGTGGCCATTGTGTCGACCCACTAGAGTTATCAATCACAATTTTTTTAAAATTAATCAAAATTTTAAAACACACTAAGAAACCATTTCACACCCTATCTTAGTGTATGGCCTAACCTATTTGAGTCCCAAAAAATACATGAGAAATTTCATTGAGAAGTAACAAAAGTATATGAAGCTTTTTAAAATTTCCTTTAAATGCATAGTGAACCAAGGGAGAGGGGTGAACTGAACTTTCATGATTTGTAAGACTTTTCTAATATTTTTGTACATGCTCACATATAGGATTTATAATAGCATGAATTACATGACAAGCTCCACTCTCTAAGGAGCACATAATTAGGCTCCACTAATTATTAGTAAGATTTCACTAATCATAAAGGGGTTAGCTAACTTTTCATTTGATTAATATCTCTAACCTACTTAAACCTTATCATCTCCTATATTTACAATTCTAGGGATTAAACTAAAGGAATAACTATTCCTCTCTTCTAAATTTAAAACTTTAAGAGACCAACAAGATTAGCACCAAGCTAATTCTGGAATTGAGCTATTTGAAAAGCATTTTTTGACTTGGACATTTCTAGGATGTTCCTAATGACCAATGAATGGCAAGTGATTTTCCTTGTGTACGTTACATCTGAATTGGAACTTGATGAGTTTGAGCTGTTTACACATCTTACTTTTACAGCAATATTGAGAGTCATTCCATGTATTGCTTGTCATTAACTATATAGTACATTTTTTAGGTATTTTATCAGTTCTTTTTCATGCTCAATAGATAATTAGATGAGCCAATGATTTTTTTCGTGATCAGAATATAATTTACCAAGATGTTAACTGATAACTCTCAACATTACATGATATTAAGATTAATGTCTATGATTTAAGCTTTAATTTTACTAAAAATCCTGAAAATTACTTTAATTTAGAAAAATTAGGTTTAACTTGACTTATTTGATTTTGACATTAATTAAGAATTAAATGCTGAAATAAATCTTGAAGTATGATAAACTATTTTTATCACTATTTTTATTTTTTAAAATATATTTTGAGAATATTATTTATTAATTTTGATTTTATAAAAATATTAAAGAAAGTCTATAAAAATCATGAAATTCAGAAAAATTGGCAAAAATCAGTTGCAAGATCATTCTCCATGATAAGTTAGCTAAATAAATCAAAATATATTTTTTCTAAATAATGTTATAACTCAAACCATTTGACTTCTATAGCTTACAATCAATTAAAACAAAAAAAAATCAAATTTTTTCAGGTTTGTTGAGCTAACAGTTGATGCACCAATTGTGGCAGAAAATTTGATAAATACCTGAAATAAATGGGCAAAATTAATATCCCTCTTCTTCTAGCAATTATAGATGCAAAATTTACCCAACTTGTCCACCTAATACAAACAATAGATTTTGCCTAAATTTCTCCCTCATTCGACTGTTATGGAGGCTGAATTTTGTTCCTATATTTGCCTCATTGTTCATCTAATACTAATGGTGAAGAATTTCTTATGAGGATCTTTCTCCAAATGTTATAGCACACTTAAGAGTTATATACCTTCTCTACTTGATCTTAACAAGTGATAGTTATTGGGCTTGTCATCTATCAATTGGAAAAGGTCTAGGAATCCAACTAGTGCATCTAACCTAGACAAATTGATCAAATTTGGGTGAAAATCTGATCAATAACTATACTACCCAATTATTCAGTAAAATTTTATTTATCTTTATTTTTATATTTTTGGATTGAAATTAACCTCACTAAATCCTCTATCATGTTGAAAAGAAGAGCCCTTTTTTATTAATGATTTTGGCTTCTATTTGGTCAATTTTTGAGTTGACATAATTATTGGCGACTCAAATTTGGGTTCTTCACATGTTGACATCATTAATCCCCATAATTCACCTTTTTGGCTTATTTCATTTCATTTCAAACGAAAACATTCTTAAAAATTAATCTATCAATTTAAAGTCATAGATAATTAATTATTTTTCATCTTCACTATGATCAACCTAGAAAATATACAACAAAGCATTTTCATTTATTTAATTATCTTATTTTCAGAATTTAAAATTTTTTAGCTTGTTGAATTTTCTTAGCAATGACATAAATAAGCGAATATTAACTGATTAACTATACTAAATTGGATCACACTGCAGTAATTTTCTAAAGTACCTCAATGTGACATGTGTCCAAGAATCATCTTTTTTATAAGGATTAAAAATGAATCCCTTAATTTGGATTTTTGGCCCCATACTTTAGGGTGGATCTCAAAAGATATAAAAGGTCTCCCTCCATACTGTACACATGGCTTTCATCGAATATGGCTTTCTAGATAATTCTATGTATCTATGAGATCAAGTTTGGAACTATTCTTACTCACTTTAAATTGAGGATCTATTTCCCTCCTTAAAAAGATAGAAAATACTATATTTAAATATCCATACCATCAAGTCCTTGGATTCTAAAATCATGTAGTGTGCAAAAAATGTTTTAAATAATTGCTAATTTATTTGGGCATGTTCTAAGAACATTGAGATATTTCAAATTGTATGCTGACATGGAGAAAGTAAGGTAGAACCTTTGAAATGATTTTAATTTTGAACCTTAGACATAAGAGTTATTTGAATCTCTTTGAAATTAGGATTCTTTGCCTCATGTTAGCCTGCTGGAGTCCCCTTAAGAAACTTTTGTTATGGGGTCAGCCATACATTGCACATGGTTCTAGTGATTTACATGCCAACATCAAATTATACAAGTTTGAAAGAAGAATCTACATGTACCAAAATACCCTTACTGTTGATCCTTTATGCCAAATGCATCATGGGTTCCTCAACAATGTGATATCTCACATCAAATAAATCCATTACCCTTCCTCCTACTAATACTAGCTGAAGCTCCAAGCTTTTAGAGGTTTGAAATGTTTTGTGGTGGCAGACATTGCCCCTCGCCGCTACAGCACGAGGCCGAGGCGATAACACAGGTCCCACCCCCACGCCGACAACTAGATCACAGAGCCTGAGCAAGGACAAGTAACCTCAGGTTCCGCTACACCACTTGAGGGGGCTTCCCAACCCTTGGGCCCACGTCAGGTCCATGGCAGGAAGGGACGGCCCACTCCATTTTGGGCCCTCATCTATCCTAATACCTCCTCCTTGGGCTATATGAGTGGGCCCAATTAGAGGAGCTAGCGTCTTTACTCCCCTCACCCCTCTTCTCTTTTTGGGACCACCTTTGTTAGGCCCAATAGATGTTTTGGGTTTTTCCCTGTGGTCCTCCACCCTTGGCCCATGTGGGCCCCTATATAAAGGGGTGGAGGGCCACCGCTAAATGGTGGCATATTTTTGAATAGAAGGATTATTTCGTGAGTTGGTTATAGGAACAGATAGGGTGAGAGGGGAGGTTTGAGGGGTGGGGCATTGTCTGACCGATGATGCATCCACATTGTTCCCGGGGAATCGCCGCCACACCACCACTGCAGAACCAGCGTCGTGCTCACCGGAGCTACATGTCCTTCATGCAATCTAAGCCCGACACCGTGCTCCATGCCCCAACAGGCCGCAGTCGTCGTGCTCGCGAATCTTAGGAGCCCGTCCGTGAATCGCTACAACCTTCTACGAGTCCGCCGTGGTTTCGACCAGGAACACCTCATGGAGCTCCGAACATCGGGCTGTGTCACCACCCCTCCTGGCTCACCCATGGGGCACCCGGCGCTGCTGCCAGCCTCTCCCCGAACAACATCACGTGTGCCAGTGCACACGCCGACGCTACGTGTGGGCCGTCCTCCGCGAACCAGGCCTCATTGGCCTCCGGCTGCGACGCCCCTTGTATGCCAAACGTGCAGGGGTCTTGCTGTTGTCGATCTTGTGCTGGTACGAGGAGTCTCCTACCCTCGCTGGCCAACCGAATCGTCTGTAGGTTAGCCCACTTATCCCCTGTCTGTCTACTTTACTTTGTGCAGTGCCTTTCTACCCCTGCTCCGCCATCGATGGACCTCATTAGGAGGGACGGGATGGGTCGCCTCTTGGGTGTGTGCCCTGATGCACGCATGCCAGACCTACTGCATTGGCCGGTGAGCTCAAGCAACAGTGGCGGTGCTGATGGTATCAGGTTATCCTCTCAACAGACGTGGACGAGGAGGACTCTCTATGCCAACCTATGTCAACCCTGATGAGCATCCATCGGTGCTGTTGCCGTCAGCTCCTGCCTGCCTTCTGTTCTTCCATCCTTAGTGACACATCCTTTCCCGCCGTAGAGGGAGGCTCACCATCGGTCTTACATCATTTTGGTTGAGGCTGCAGAAGCTCTTGCATTGAGGAGACTTTGAAGGCTTGAATAGTGGCTAGACTCTTATTTTTTTAATGCTCAAGGGTGAAGATTTCTTGCGTGAACATGATGGAGGATGAATGTGGGCATTGTGACTTTCTCTCATAATTGTCTTCCCCTTTTTCACTCAATCTAGTAAGGTCTAAAATGCCCATTTTATATCTAGTATATTGGATTATCCAAGAATAATTTCTAATAGCTATAAGTTGGTCATTTTAGGATGACATTAATGATTGAAATTTAGACTCAAAAAACCATTCATTGATTAAAATCATAAGAATTAAAAATATTTGAATTTCAATGCACCGTTTGTTGTATCATGTCCCTATTTTGATTAGCTTTCAAATGAGTATTGCTTTTGTATAGAATCTTGCTTTTCAAAAAAAAAACTTAATTATCTTATGTAAATATAGACTAGTTTGTCTTTGAGTGAATTTATTCTAGTTTAAGTATCCAATTAAACTTATTTTTCATCACACAAAGGGTAAATTACAAACCTCAAAACATTTGAAACTTCCAAAACCAACAGATTCATCCATCAACACATGATAAATAATACTATCCGTTAATTAAGTATCTAATCATATATATGTCAATATGAGTAGTTACATTGCACAATAACAAAATATATCATGCTTCATATATCAATGCATGAAAATTTGGGTTTAATATTAATATATTACATAAAATCTCATATTTAGGTGCATATAATTATGTTATGAAACAACAGAGCACATTAAATTTAATATTTCAGTGGATATAAATTATTTTTAAAAATAGGTATTGACATCAAGTGCAATACATAATTTTTTCATAAAGTTTAATATTTCAATGAATGAGAGTTACATTATATAATAACATAGTATATGAAGTATGAAAATCATGGTACATGGAATTTACATACGAAAATAGAAGTATCAAGCTGAGAAGTATGTTAATAAATCATTTTATAGAGTAAGATATTAAATCCATGGATTTTACATCATGATATATGTTTATATATGATATTCCATGCCTATGTAAAATACATTTATGATATATGGCAATATATGATGTCACGTACCTCAATATGACTATACCATGTGAAACATAGATATCAAATTCTAGAGAAATATGTTAATAAGTAAATATTTGAGGTTTCATATCTAAACATACAATTCATTTATATTAGTAAAATCTCAAGGGGCACATTAATGACAATAATATACCAGAATTTGATATTAGTAAATGTCACACTGATGAGACGTTTGGCACAACAAAATTTTCATTTGTCAAGATTGGGCTATAATGGTTTAAGCACTTAATGTACTATGTAGAGCCATCATGAGAATGAAAATATGCATAAACTTTAAAATCATATCAACAAAACAATTATATGACGATCATAAAAGAATGACAATACCATAATATAAAAACAAACGTTATCCATAATTTATTGCTAGAACAACCTTGACTGAAGTCACATTTGAATATTCATGGAAAATGGTAATAAAGCTATATATACATAAAAAAGTACACAAAACTTAATCAAGAAGCTCCAACAGATCTTCCTAAATAGTTTTCCAATATAATGACCAATTAGCACTTATAATTTGATATCAACAAATTTCTACCTTTCAAAACTCTTCAAGCTATAATAAGAACTTCAAATTCTAAGCTTGCACTTCATGGTTGAAGAATGGTTTGAAATCAATCAGTAAGGTTCAATTTATTTCTCCTTGATAGTATCTATTTCAGAATACAAGTTCATTATTAGTATAAAAAATAATGAGTTAATCTATATCATTAATGTTTTCCCACATATAATCAAGAATCTAGAAGCAAGTGATGGGGGCATTTAAGTTTTTAGATGAGATAATACCTAGTTTTCAGCTATTTGCATTGTTTTTTGATAGTGAAATGTAGAGGAGGTAAGCCTAAAAGGTATAGTCGGCTAGGGAGATTAAATAAATATAAACTATGTAGCTCTTTTACAAGTTTCTCTAAGTTATCCATGAGTTGACTCACTTGAGCTTTTGGTGTCCATGAGTCTATTATATGTAGTGTCATTCATTTTCATTTTAAAGATGATGAATTTACCCCATCCATCCTTATGCCTTTGCACCCTCATTGAACCTAATGAGATAATATACAAACTCACGTAGGATCAAACACAATGTGGAATATTATAAAAATAAATAAAGGAATATGTGCCTTGAGGTAACACAATGTACATACATTCTTTACATGAACACAAATAATAGCTCATATCCATGGCCATAACGTAACATGAGAAGGCACTTGAAAGTTATTATGAATATTGGCAATAGCATAATGCATGATGACACATAGTAGATAAACCAATCGATAATTAAGACTAGGACAATAAGTAATTGTATCACATAATTGTCAGAAAACATCAGGAGTCAAATAGAAAAACTCAAAATGAGTCAATCAAAGCCTCAAAAAAGAATTTTTTTTGCATTGACTACCCACATCTTTTTAAGCTTTAACACTCTTTTGAAGGCCACGAAATTTTACTATAAATCTTTTATTTGTGCTACGTTTGCCAAATTTTAGAATTAGATGCTTCTAGAAATTGGGTTAGTAACAAATGCATGTTTAAGTGATAAAAGTGTCTCATTACATCCAAGCTAATGTTATTTAAGAATACTCAAGAAACCAATGAAATCTAGTGCATCAAATTAAGGTTTTTTAGAATGGACCCGACCTCACCTGCTCCAATGGATCTCAGTGGATGAATTCTCGAAGTCAATCATCGTTCCTCCCGTTTTTCTACAGCTAATCATCCTTCGATCTTCATATCCGAAGATTATGCATGTAGCCCCTTATTAGAACAATTATTTTATGTGGCATTGTGGATACTTCATTAACATCAAATAGTTTGTAATCTTTGACAAAATAACCTCTAATAAAACATTCCATGTGCATTTGATAAGTACCAGGAAATAGATATATCAAGTTTAAACTATTAGCGGAGAAGGAATATAGGAGACGAGTTTAAACTGAGGGAGAAAACAGCCTCCACCCTGAGCTCTCCTTTCTGTATCCGTTTCCCCTCTTTTCTTCTGTTTAGTTGGTTTCGTTTGATGTACTTCTGCCGCCCGTCGGCCCGAGTTAAAGTTGCTAGTGTGAGAGCCAGATGTCGCCGCCGCCCTCCCAAGGACCCTCTGGCGAGAGGTCACAGCCCGCGAGTACCTGGTTGAAGCACTCATCTCCACACACGCCGCCGGCCCCATCGCCGACGACGCAGGACTTCTCCGGTTCAAAGGCTGCCACCGGAGGCGACCACGGCGGCGGAAACCTCGGTGGCGAGTTTGAGGGAAACCCGGCCGTGACCGAGTCTTCTGTGCCGAAGCGGCTGATCCCGACGGCGGAGGGGGCGCCCGTGCCGCCGATCCTCTCCGTCAGCCGTGGCGTCCACAGCTGCACCATAACGTGCCTGAACTGCTCGCTGTTGACGTCGCACCGGAGCTGCCTGGCGTGCTTCTGCACCCTCGTCCTCCAGTAGTTCTTTATCTCGTTGTCGGTCCTCCCGGGCAGATGCCGAGCTATCTGCGACCACCTGTTCCATCTCGAGATCGATTGATCATTAGTAAAACTCTTATGATTAAACTGAGAAGATAAAACGGCCTACATCAATTTTGAAGTTGCGAAGAATATAACACGATAAGTAAAAGGTTTAGATTATATCCATGTGTTCATCCGCTTCATGCTGTTTTTAGGACGTGGGAGGACCTATTGCCCCAGCGGCGGTGGAGTTCGAGGATTAGTAGCTGCTCCTCCGGGGTGATGTTGCCGCGGCGGACGTCGGGGCGCAGATAGTTGAGCCAGCGGAGCCGACAGCTCTTCCCCGTCCTCTTCAGACCTGCACCCTCAGGATATCTCATTGAATTAGATCAACCCTTCCTTGGGGGAGGGAGGGAGGCCGAGAGAGAGAGAGAGAGAAAGAGAGAGAGAGAGGGCGGGGGAGGGCGGGAGAGAGAGAGAGGGAGGGAGGGAGAGAGCGGGGGAGAGAGAGAGAGAGAGGGAGGAAGGGAGAGAGAGAGAGCAAGAGAGAGCGAGAGAGAGAGAGAGAGAGAGAGAGGGACGGAGAGAGAGAGAGAGAGAGAGAGAGAGAGGGACGAGAGAGAGAGAGAGAGAGAGAGAGAGAGAGGGACGGAGAGAGAGAGAGAGAGAGAGAGAGAGAGAGAGGGACGGAGAGAGAGAGAGAGCAGGAGAGAGAAAGAGAGAGAGAGAGAGGGGGACGGAGAGAGAGAGAGAGAGAGAGAGAGAGAGAGAGAGAGAGAGACGGAGAGAGAGAGAGCAGGAGAGAGAGAGAGAGAGAGAGAGAGAGAGAGAGGGGGACGAAGAGAGAGAGAGAGAGAGAGAGAGAGAGAGGGTCCTTACCGGCGCAGCGGGCAAGGGCATTCCAGCGGCCCTCGCCATGGGTGGAGATGTAGTTCACGAGGGTAAGGTCCTCATCAAGAGTCCAGGGTCCCCTCCTCAAGTCCATTTCCCCCTCCACTTCCGCCGCCGCAGCCGCCGCCTTCCCGTCGGCGATAACTAAGCCATGCATACCCATCTCTCTCTCTCACACGCGCACAGTCTACCTACCTAACTAAGCTACAGGTTCGGTGGATTTCGTCGGGTAAGGAAGAGGAGGCGTGATCGGGGTGGAGTCGAGCCGGGGAGGATAGGATCAGACTAGCACAGAGCGGAAGGGTAGACATCTAAATAAGAGAGAGAGAGAGAGAGAGAGAGAGAGAGAGAGAGAGGGCTGAGGGGAAGGAGATGGGTTTATTCTTCGCAGCCCAGCAAGTGATCGGTACGGATGCTTTCACGAGCATTCTAAAAGGGTAGAACTGTGGTTACCGTTCTCTGACCTCAGTGACGAGGTGAAATCCGCCGCCAATGGTTTCCAGTCCACAATTTCTCTCTCATCCTACTCCTACTCCAGTTCATTAACACGAAAGCTTAGCTATCACGACTCTTTGCCATGAGATTCTCTTCCCCCTCCCCTCTCTCTCTCTCTCTCTATATTTAACTATCTATCTCCATCATGCTACAGACTTATACTATAGGGTTCATCCAGGTAAAAGCTTAAGAATCGTGCGTGCCCTCTTCTCTTTACTTGCCGGATGCTCTCTCTTTCTAACCCTCCAAAGCTCGTCAAAGTAAAATCATACGAATCATGGGCGTCTTCTCGTTCTTATAGCTGTCAGATTCTCTCTCTCTCTCTCTCTCTCTCTCTCTCTCTACCTATCTATCTCTTCTTGATCCTCTTCATCTTCCACAAGTGGGGGAGGTCGAGTTAATGGCGATCACTGTGGACGCCATGTTGTCAGAGAGGATGCGCTCAGCTGCTCCACCCTCTCAAGCCACGTGGAAGGCCTCGCCTTCTACGTCACCCGCCACTTAAGGGAAGATCAGATGACCATAAATTGACGGATTGACTGATTGACGTGATAGCTTGATTGACGAGCGTCATTAATAAAATCTGCCAGTTGAGCGAATGATTGACCATCGGCGGTCGGT